>VYZW01032354.1:0-124503 GCA_013401315.1 Balaeniceps rex | reverse complement strand
TTGTTTTTTTTTTTTTTTTTTTTTTTGTTTGTGGGTTTTTTTGGTAAACAGCCAGTAGCTGGGACCACGCCAGGGATTTTTCTTTCACTGCATTCATTGCTGGTTTTGTGCCACTCTTTAGTCTCTTAATTACATGACTGTAATCTTCTTTGGTTCGTTGTCCAAATAAAAGTTCAGTCAATTCAGCATTCTTTTGCTCGGTGCTGCTGCTGTTTCGATCATGTGTAAAATAATGAATTGTGTTCAGGTCCGTAAGTGGCAGGTTTTGTTCTCAAAACCGGGTCCATGCCACGTTTACTGCTCAGGCAGGGGAACACAAGAAGAGGTGTGCTCTGCGGAGGTGCAGTTTGTCAGCCTCTGGAGATGGGCGGCTTGGGGTGGTTTTGGCAGTGGTGGGGACAGTTTGTGACTTGCTCGGGGTGCCTGCTGGCAGAGCACTCGTGTCCCCTGCTGTGACAGGGTGACTCTTGGTTCAATGGGTGGCTCTTCGGTGCCCGGCTGGGAACTCCATGTGTGGCATGGGGATTGCCGGGGCTGCTCCGGCGCTCCTCTCCTGTCTCCTCTGCAATAAGGGAAGACAACTTACTAAGAATATTTCCAGTACAATAGGAACTAAGACAAGCCCTTAAAAAAAAAAAAAAGAAAGAAAAAAAAGCACTCTAATTGCAAATTGCTTTTAAGGAATAGAAGACTTGGGGTGGGTTGGTTGGTTTTCAGAAAAGCACGTTTGTTCATAAAATATTTCAAGAATGATTCTTTTTGTTGAGAATAATTAGAAAGTTTGGAGAATCTCATAAGAGAATCTCTTAATTAGATTTCTGTCCTTTATTTAGAGAACAAAACCCAGTTTGTATAATCTTCAAAATATCATCCTAATTGAGTAAATGAGTCAAGCGAAATATAGGAGTTGCCTGGTCATAATCCCTTTTCTGGGATTCTGATTGTGACCAAATAAATCCAGGGGACCCCAGGACAACAAGCTCTCCCAATAGGAACTTTAACTTGGGATCCAGATATAGCTACAGGGGCTACCAAGAAGCTGATACATGTTTTCATTATACATAAATTAAAGCTTTTGTTTGCCTGATTAGCATTGCTTTGTCCACTGAGGCTAATGGTTTTGCTTCTCAGTGGTTGGTGGTTTTTTTCCTTATTTAAGTCTTTGATAAAATTAGATGATAGTGAGTTGAAAGGACGTGATGTTCATAACTGACAGTTAAATGCTCTCCTGTACACACTACAGTGAAATTACTGTGTAGCACATGAAGTGGGTTTTGCTTTTTTTTTTTTTTTAAGATAGTATACTCTGGAAAACATGATATGTCGTAGGTGGTTGTATTATTCCTTAGTTGGGCATTCAGTGATGTGCTACTTTTTTTGGTAATATAATTGTGCTGTAAGTTCAAATTACCATTACATTTTACTTAAAAAAAAATAGGTCTCTTGTCTATATATATATATATTTTTTTAAAGTTGAAAAGGGGTGTTTTATATCTTGATGTGCTGCCCTGTTGGGAGAGGAGCCGAGCAGAGGAGCGGGATGGAGCGGTTCCCAGCCAGCGCCAGCCCTCAAGTTAGCTGCGCTGCCTTCTCTTGCTTGCATCGTTATTTTAGTTCCCGCTTTTGTGGTCTTACCTCCAAAAGTTGGGTGTGATTTCAGTGAGCGCGCAGCAATTCTAAATAAGGAAAGGTATTGCCTGTTGCAGTGAGCTGAAAGCACGTTCGTTTGTAGCTCTAAGGGGCTTGCAGCTAAAGCCAGGCAATTAGCTGTGACAACAGATACTCATGCAAAGTAAAAGGGTAGCAGGTACCAGCTCAGGTGAACGTAAAGACAGTACTTCCATGAGATGAAGCGTGTAATGGTGCGTTGAAATGCTTATAATGGAAAATACTCATCAGCAGGCTGCAGAGGTCATGCTTTAAATTACTTGCAAAGGAACTATGAAGATCCTGATGTGTTTTATTGTGCTATAAAACCTACTAGAGGTAACATTAACCAGTAATTCTAAAATTGGAATGCAGAAGAGGTTGCTTTTTTGTCAATAGAAAGTGGGTAAATCTATTTCAAATAACCAAAACATGTGAATAGTATCTAGTTTTTACTCTGAAAAAAGAGATAAAATCTGATCCGTGAAGAGGAATGGGATATTTTGGTGCATTATGTAAACATCTCATAAAATTCTCAGCAGGTAGAAATTGGAATATGCTTAATATACCTATGGGAGGTGAGTGAGGTTTATGATCCTTTTCTGTTCAGAATGCTGTAGAGCCGCTTGATAATCAGTATTGCTAAGCCTTGGCAATTTGGGATACTTACGCAGGTATATATAACCCATGATGTTACCTGCGTGTTTTTCTGTCCCTTTTTACAAGTTATCATAGTAATGATGCATTTTTTACTTTTTTCTTTCCAGGATTTTTGCTTTTTAAAGACTATTGCCTGAATGAGATTGATGAAGCCGTCCCTCAACTGAAGTTTTATGAAGAGGTAAGCAGCCGTTGATGGAGTTTTGGGACTGCGTGGGGGAGCGAGGCTGAGGGAGGCTGTCCCCTTAGCATCCCCCTTGGGCAGGGGATGCTAAGAGCGACGGAGAGGTGTGCAAGGGTGCGTGTTGTTCTGAGTCATTTCAGCTTCGTAGAGGAATGGTTGATTCATAAGAGACAATATTTTATGTGGTAATGATTGCATCTCAAAGGGACGAAACTATCATTTTAAACAAGTTCAAGAGACTTAAAAATAGCAATGTAACAATTTTTCAAGTTGGTAATTTGGTACAGTACTCTTACAGCGTATGTTATAAGAGTAGTGTAGATGATTTTTTTGCCCTCTTACTGGGCAAATACTTAAGATTTAGAAAATGGAGCATTTGCAGGAAAAAATCTACTTAGCTCAACTTCTTACAGTGCTTTTATTTGCATATACTAAAACCATGTCTTTTTATTAAACATAAGCTAACAAAGCATTTTAAAAGCTACTGTTACAGTTTTTGTCCTTCAGAAGTTAAGTATGTTTCGTTTCAAGGCATAATATGTTGAAAACAAAGCAATGGAAGAAAGTTACCGGAGCAGCCACTTAACCAAATGTTCATTCACCACTTTAATGTGTTAAAAGATAACTTGGAAAATACTGAGAGAATGATGGAAAGGGGAAGAATACTAATAGAGATTAAAATATCTTTAGGTTTATTAATGTTTTTTATCATAAGGTACACTCTTTGACTGTGCTTCATTTGAAATATTCGTAAGAAACGAGTTGAAATTAGGTTCATCTCAGTCTCTACTTGTTAAATATATCTGATACCTTAAGTTAGGCCAGGTATGTTCTTGAGAAATGGGACAAGCTTTTGACCTTCACTTGTGAAGATGATGATAAATCTTAGTTCTGCTACAAAATAGAGATGAAGTTAAAGTAAGTGACGTTTGCCAGCTCTCAGTGGAATTACAACAGTGGATTCCTTCTTTCTAAAAGACCTGAAAGCAAAACCAGTGCTTTTTATTGTTAGAGCTGACGTGGGGCATGGATTCGTATCTATTGCATAGATATAGTGAAGATTTTCCTTAAAGGCAGAAAGCCTAAAATAAGCAAGTTTATCTTATACTGTCCCAAAGAGCAAAAGCAGAAAATCGAGCGTGGTTCCCTGATGCAGTTTGCTGATTTGTCCCTGGCATGGCTGGCAGCTGGCGCTGTGGGAATCACAGCCAGCTTCTGGCTCCGCTCCATGTCATCCACCAGAGGAGGCGGCATGTCTGGTCCTCTGCATCCCTCGCCTCGCTCCCTGAAGCTTTCCCCATGCCCTCCATGCTTCAACGAGAGGCCCAAACACTGCACCTTCAGTCCCAGGCACCTCTTCCTCTGTAGCACCCACCCAGACAGAGAACGATGCCCTGTTGTCTGTAGCTATTTTGAGCAGCTGCCTGGGCTTGTAGAAAAGGAGGAGGTGCAGCTGAAGTTACCGGCGTTTGGATCGCACTCCCAAATGCTTCATGCCTTTCTCTAACATCCTTTTACCTGTAGAAAAGACAACAGAGTACAGCTGTCCATGGCATGAGGGATGCAAGGACAGCTGAGGCTGGTGCTAGCTTCTGAGATTTCTTGGGAGTCACTGTGGCAGGGTTGCAGAAAAGCCCTGTCAAATGCTGCAGTGGGTAAGAGGATCCTCCGGAGAGCGATACGAGAGGTGGCTTTAGATCGATAAGGTCAGTTGTACTCCATTGTCGCGAGATAATCAACGAAGAAACTAACAGATGCCGTGCCCAAGGCAGGCATGTGTCCAGAAGGATTAATATTTCCGAAGAGTGCGGATGGAGCGCGTTGTGTCCTTCCACAGCCCTCCTTTGCTGGAAGGGCTCCGTCAGCGCTTCTGCAAGGACCGCTCGGGAAACTTGATGAGTCTTATCGCTCCATTCATTCCTTGTTATATTTGTGACACTCTAAATATAAAACTGTAGTTAATCCTATCATAGGTGCTGGTTTCAGTTAAAACACGCACACGTGCTTTTAAAAAGCAGCCTGCATTGCTCAGTATTAATTAGAAATGCTGCCTGAGATAACCTTTTGTCTGGATTACCCTTAAGCTGATGATTTAAAATTTTTCTTGCTAGTGGGCTCACAGCACAGAATGGGCTAAGCTGGTTATCAGTTTGGAGATAAATCCTTAGTAATATACAGTTCCCCCACTTGAATTAGATACTCGCTGTCAATAAAGAATAATCTTTTTTCATCATTTTCATCTTTTTATGTACTGAAGATATCACTGTCATAAGTAATCAAAAAGGCACGTTGTAACAGATTGTTTAGCAAGATATTTTTAGCTGCCTCTTTATCTCTGAAACAATTGGGAATTTTATTTTTAGGTTATTAGCAAAGTGTTGCCTAAAAAGAATTTAAATGCTTTGTCATGTACTTTTTGAAAAATCCCATTAAAGATATTTAAAGAGAGGTTCATTGCGTTTTCTTCTGTGACATACTGGATTCAGAAGCTTTTCCTTTTTTTATGTATTTGATTTACTTACTTCATTTATTACATGTAGAATAATTTAAGTACATTGCTACATTAAAAATTGCTTGATGTAGAAGGGCTCTGTACTCCAGGGATTTCATATTACTGCAGCTTAAGTCACGATCAAGCATTTAACTGGATGAGTGATTCATCNGGTTTAAAAAAAAAAAAAAAAAAGAAAAAGAACTTCTAGGTGCTTGAAAACTAATGCATTCGGATTTCAATTTTTGAAAAGATACTTTGTCAGACACTTTTCTTGAGGTGAGCTGAAGTTTGCCAGGGAAGCGTTGAAATGCACGATGACACAGTACGTTGTCTCTGGGTCAGGAGCAATACTGAGGAAGCAGCTGCTAGCGGAGACGGGTTGCGTTTATGAGTGGTGACACTCCTAGCTCTGCCTATCGCTGTATTTTTTTGGCAAGGTACAGTAATGTTCTATTTAACAAACATGTAAAATTAGCTTGTGAATATGTCAGGCATGCACGTTAAATGTGATCAGGGTAGAGGTGTCTCGTCGCATCACCTGTGTGATGAGAGGCGTTGGGCAGCGTGTTCGGGAGGGCGTTCTCCTGGCGCGGGGGGGAGCAGGCTCAGCTGCCTGGGAATATATCGCCGATGGGGACTTCTGTCACCTGCTGTCCTTTTCTTCAAACCTTTACAAAACAAAGGCGCTTTGAATGGTTAAAGAGCCCGCTGTAAGGGCAGGTGGGAGAGGCACTGACCCGGTGCCAGCGGGGCTGTGGGGGGCTGTTGCAGGACCCCCCCTGCTTTGGGTGCTGAGTTAGGTGGTTTAAAAAAATAAACACTGAAGGGCAGGAGGTTGCATTCATGTAAGACAATATGGTATGCATCAGGCTTTCTCCTGTACTTCTAATTATTTTGCGGCATTGCATTAATTAAAAAAATGTTTCTTTGGCAAAGATGTTTTGAATCATTTTAATTATAAATTGGTACCAAGGGGGAAGTAGTCACAGATGGCAAATCATGGTGGAACTGTTGCCTTATCATAGTCAGCAAATAAGAGGACTACAGGTAGAAAAATACCGAGTTTAATTACGGTGTTCCACTTTCAAAGATAGATTGGTCTGGGTTTATCACGTGGAGACCTGTTCAAGAGCTGTCAAGTACAGCTCATCCTGTAAGAGGAGCAGCCTCTGAATGAAGGAAAAAAAAATTATATTGTGAAACAGAGGCAAAACACATGTTTTTAAAATCTGTACTTTTAAAAATCCTCAGCACGTGCTTTCTGTTAACCCTGGTGCTGCTCTTGCTGTCAAAGCGTGGCTGGCGGGAACAGCGGAGCCGTGCTGTTTGTCCCTGGAGGCCCAGCCAGTACGTTCTCCCTGCCTCAGAAGGAGGTGCTCTGGTACATCATTCGTGCAGGGTTTATTCCGTAGGCTTGAAAGTACAGACAGCTCTGACATGGCCTGTTCCTTCTCTAACAGGCACTGAATGAAATCCAGCTGGGTCTTACTCTGCTTTGGTTTTCTTGAGTCGGTGTAGGGATCCAGAGCGAGTCTGCACACGTACGTTCATTCGGACCCTGGGACCTGACAGGCTGATGCTGGGAAGGTCCAGCAAGTCGGAGCTAAGGCTTTTCCCTAAAGATCTTGTATGTTTTTTACATTCTGTCAGTCCTGGAAAAACTCTTTCCCTAAATACGCTCCAAAGGACCCTTGGACTTGGTGAGGGTTTCTTTCTGGAACTGATTTTCTGGTTTTGTTCTGTAAATGAACCATCTGGCATGGCTGTTGTTTCACCTGGAACACACTGACCTCCTATATCACACCTGAAGAAACTTGATATATTTTGTGAAACTGTCTTTCTAGCTGCCTTTAGGATTCAAATTCAACATGCAGCTGAACTAAGTGAACATTTTGAAATGTTCTTTATATTCTTTCTTGGACATCTGTACTTAGCGTGCTGTAATCGCCCTCGAGCAGGGTGCTCCGGCGCTGCGCTGGCGGCCGAGGGCTGTCACTAGGCGATGGTTGTGCTGCCTGTATAATATTACAACTCTTCTGCTAGCCCTGGGAGCTTGGAAGAGGGCACGTTTTGGTGTGCTGTGGGTAGTCCAGAGCATCAAGTGAAATAATCTGAGAAAAGGGGTCAACGCTCTTGAGTGTCAGAGGAGCGAGGTCAGTGCTCTCCATCTGTGAGCTGAGCAGAGGGGAAGAAAACTTTCGGAAACGTTGCGGTGCGTGTTTGCTGGTCTCGCTCTCCTTGCACGGTCCGGTCCTCTTGCGCAATTAGCTTCTGACTTCCCCTGCACAGATTCATGCTCTGGCAAACGGTAGATGGAAGACATGCTGCTTCAGCTCAGTCCTTTTCAAATTTTAGAAAACAAAGCTTTGTAGCAGTTTGAAACAAATTGGTTTCCTTGCATAAAAATTCTAAGATAGGAGGGAAACTTAAGGTCAACTGTAACTATGGTATTGCAGGTGGTTTTTCTTTAAGTCTTAATTAAGAAAATAATGAAGTAAAATAAAACTTCAGCCGAAGTCTTGTTTTTACCAAATGAGTGAAAAATCATTAGAAATGTGCTCGTCTGATGGATCCTTCTCTCTTGTATTGCAGATAAAAGAATACGAGAAACTGGATTCTGAGGATGAGCGTCTGACCCGAAGTCGGCAGATTTATGACATGTACATAATGAAGGAGCTCCTGTCCTGTTCACATGTGTGTATCATCCAAATTTCACCCTGCTCTTGGCCTTGCTTGAGTAGCTTGACAGCAGTGATAATTCAAAATAACTGCTATTTCATTCAGAGAATAATTAAGACTATTGCTGAAGGAATTTTTACTATAGATACTTGTAGCGCTGTGGATTTCTGTTTGAAGTCTGTGGGACTGGGTTTGGCTGAATTCAGCATTTTTTTAATTTTTTTTTTTTGCAGTAATGAGGTATAAAGATTGGTGGTGTGTGCCAATTTTTATTAAACTTGGTAGTATGCAAAGGAAATATTTGGAGATTTCTCTCTTTCATAATTCTTTAAATCTCTATTTTAAAATATGAGTGCAGTTTGTGTGTATATATACATGCATACATATACATACATTAACCAACCCCCCCAACCTAGCAACAACCCTGCCCCCAAAAACTCAAAGAAATGTGAGCTGCCAGGGGCTCTGCGGGACAGTTTGGATGTTGAACTTTGTACCTCTGAAAGCTCAGAGTTTGAGATTTTGTCTAAAACTGATCACACAAAGATTTTTTTTATTATTATTATTATTATTATTTGTTTGATTGTAAAGCAGTCTTTCATACTAGAGACAATACACTTTTAGCCACATTATGGTAAGTTAAAGGCACAGGGCTGTGTTGTGACAGACGCAGCTTTGTTAAAGTCAACGAAAACGCACATTTCCTCCAGCTGAAGTTTTGGCCCATTGATTTGTATTTAACAGTTTCATTTGCTCTTCTTTTAAAGAAAAATTTGCAGTGTTTTGCCCTAGTGGTATGGTTCTTTGGGTGAAGGCTTTAAGCAATGTTTTATGAAGCATGCATTATTGGCTCTGTAGTGGTAAAAAGTCCGTGTCAACTGCTGTACCTGGAGCTGTCCCTGTTTATGGGATTTTTCATGAATTTGTTAAAGGAGCGTCATCTAGCCCTTTTATCGTCACCTTTCTCCTCCTCATCTTCCCCTCTCCTGCCTTCCCGCTTTAGAAGAATTGTTTTACTGTATCATTCTGAATATTTCACAATAATATACTTGGAGGAACCTATATTGCATTCATTCTGAAGTATGTGTATTTTTATATGGTTCAAAGCACAACAGTGCTGTAGACCTTAAATGAAACTTTGTACATTTCCAACTGTTTGAAATCTTTCTTTTTTCTTTTTCAAAAGCCTTTCTCAAAACAAGCTGTAGATCATGTACAAACACATTTAACCAAGAAGCAAGTGCCAGCCAGCCTTTTTCAGGTGAGGTTAAGATAGTCTGAACGTTCAAGTTTTCTTCACTTATTTGACAGTAAGTGACTTTGTACATATTATTTAAGGAGACAGAATAAAATGGTTCTGGTAAATATTCTTCACTGGAATAGTGATATTAGAATGCTTTTCTCAGTCAAATAAAAGTTACAAATTACTATTCTTTTCTAAAATATTTTTAAGCACATTTATGAAAAGCAAACTATACCTTGGTATATGAACAGAATAGTTTTTAAATTTATGTAATTTTAAGCCATTAAATGATTTAGAGTAAATCACTGTACATCAGGAAGATACACATCCTGTCAGGATAAACCAAATTGCATAGTGGAGAAATTGCCTTAACATTTCAGTAATGTGAAATCTTTGAAAACATTTTTCCTTTTTCTTTAAGGTATATTAATTCCTAGTTGATGATGGTGAGCAATTAAGGACTTGTACCATTTCATGTGTTTTTCTGTCTCTCCACAAGACAAAATCCAATCAAAAATTGCCTTTCTAAACAGGAGTTTCTGCACCATTCAAATTGTGGTGCTTTTTTTAAACTTTCTAAAATTCTGAATCGTTAAAAGAAAGTACGGGATTTGCATAGCCTCCGTTTGAATTTATATATAAATGTAAACGGTATCCTGGCTCATTTGCAAAATTATACATCTTTTATGTTTTTATTTACTTTAGAAAATAAAGAAATGAGAAGTGAAATATTTCTTGTATTGTTGTAACTCTAATACACATTGATACAAGACAAGAAATTCAGAATGATGCTAACTTTTATAGCTGGGTGCATTAAACCAGTGTGCACATAATGAACCTCATCAATCATGGGAGTGTTTATAAGCTTAAATGTCTTTGGTGTAAATCTTATGTATTTTTATATATTGCAAAAATGTGAAGATTGCCCCTGTCTGATTTTTCTTACTGCTCAGTGAACTGTTTTTAATGTTGCAATTAGGTGAACTGACAAATTGATAACTACATCTCTTGAGTTATATCTCACTGCTAATTGGGTTGGGATTTGAGATCGCTGCATGCCATCACACATCAAGAGAAAGTATTTCTCTAGAAAAAGTCACTTGTGAATTGAAGGTGCTGGTTTCTTAGTAAGGGCAGAGAGGAGAGAAGCACCAAAAAGATGAAGCGTGGCAGCAGCTCTGGGAAGTCACGCTCCACAGGAGTGACCATGTATTTGGTTTAAATATGGTTGAAAAAAGAACTGTACTGTGATTTCTTTGCCAGACTTGTCCATAGACAGCTGCTTTACACAGGTTTCATACAGCCCCCCCAAAGGCAAACATTGAAGGTTTTTTAGCTCATGAAAATACTTTATGTTTGACTTCAAAGCACCTGCTCAGATTCCAAAAGCTGAAGCTTAAATGCTTCATTGAGCCTTCTTCAAGGAAAACACAGTAAATGCTGTAGTTGAATTATATGTAATGGGTAGTATGGCATAATCAGTTTATTGTATGCTGAAATACTAATTGTGTTTCTTAACCCTTTTTAGCCATATATAGAAGAAATTTGTGATAGTCTCCGAGGAAACATATTTCAAAAATTTATGGAAAGGTATGAACATGACATATGATCCAGACTTTCTACCTAATGTAGCAGGAAGTCAGGTCCCTTAAGTGTTGCTGTAAAATAAGGCTAAAAATGCTTAATAAACTTCATTTAATTAATAGCGTACTATCAGCAAGCTTTTGCAAGTGACTAGCTTTGTTGTGTGTCATGATTAATGTCAAGATGCATGCATGGAAGAATTGTAAAGATGATAGGTTTTTGTGCTGCTCCGTGTAGCAGTAATAATAGATTGCAGTTTGATCTTAAAGGTTTAAAAATGCAGAACTATGTTCTTGTGGGATGTTCTCATGAGTAACCATCTATTGCGTGTGACCGAAAGACCCAGTCATTCTGGTTTGTATCTGGACACCTTGCAATTAATCAGAAAAGGTCTAATAAAGGATACAAGGCATAGACCTAGCTCAGCTGAGCAACCCTCTTAACCTTAATGGAGCTGCTCTTGTGTGCAGGGTCTGTAAATTATGGCTCTCATCCAACGACAGCCAAATATACGGTATAAAAGGGTAGGTGGTTTTCTGTAGTCAAACTGGAATAATTGTAAAAATGCCTTTGTAGAACTATTATTTCTTACTCTGAAAAGAAATACTTAATTATTCATGTAGAAATGAAAAACTATTTCTTTTGGCAACAGCTTGTGGTATTATTGATGTTTTTCCTATTTTAAGGTAAAATGAGTTTAAAATGTTCCTTGGGGTATACGGAGGTTCGTTAACATAAATCGAGCTGCCTCTGTTTTCTTATAGTTATCTTTCTCTTTACGTAATTTAAATGTTTGTTAGTTCCAAACTTAGTTAGTTGTTTTTAAAAATGAAAAACCATCTGAAAGAGATGTGAGGACGTACTGAGCACTTCCAATTACAGGGATAAGGTCATCTGATATCTTTGTCTTACAAGGATGTAAAATGTTAAGTGTGCACTGCCTAGTAATTGTTTTTCTTGGTAGGGGTGAGATTACAATTGTTTGAAAGGAAGGCTATCATTTACTAAATATCACAACACGCCCTAGCGCTAGCTTTATTTTAGATATCAGAGTCTTGACGTTTTCTATAATACTTTACGCAGTAGTCTCAGACAACTTTTAAACTTTTTTCCTACAGTGACAAGTTTACTAGATTTTGTCAATGGAAAAACGTAGAACTAAATATTCATGTAAGTACTTACAAGTATATTTATCTTGTCAAAGGCTGATACAGGAAAGAAAATGTTCAGTTTTGAATACTGCTTCTGAAAAGGCCTTATTAAGGAGTACGGTGAATGTTACTATCTGCTCTTCTATTCTTAGACATACAGTCCTAACGATTCCTTTCTGGATGTCCCTTCTGCCTGTCTCGAGTTAATAGCTTTTTGATTTTTATAATAGCTGAAAGGAACTGAACTGCCAGAACTGCTGCTCTTTAACAGCCCCAGACACCGTCTGTCTCGTTTTTCCCAGTACGGTTCTGACGTTGTCCCCAGCACCCCTTACCTCGGCCTCTGCTTTTGTCACTCCGTACTGCTCTTTTACAACTTTGTCTGTAAAAATAGCCCTCCTTTTCTGCAGACTGCATTGTGAATGAGACTGTCAGTCTTTGGCAACAACAGTCTCATCCGTCTTGTTTGTACTTCGGACTGTAGTGCTTGCAAGCACGTTGAAATATAAACAATAAGGGTCTCCTTTTTCCAAAACAATAAATGCTCTATGAATTACAATAGTTAAGTATCTTAACACATTAATAGATTATTTAGATGTTTTTACAGTAAGTTTTTTTAGTACTGAAAAATGAAGTCTGGTTTTGTTTTGTTGGTTTTTTTTTTGCATTTACAGCTGACCATGAATGATTTTAGTGTACATAGAATAATAGGAAGAGGTGGATTTGGTGAAGTGTATGGTTGCAGAAAAGCAGACACTGGAAAAATGTGAGTATATACACACTTCATTTTAGAGGTAATTGTAAACTCTGAACTAGTAAGGAAATCCTTCCAGTCATTTCTTAAAAAATCACTGGAAAGCAGCTTCACGTTACTGTATAGTTCTTTGTAATTAAATTTTATCCCAAGAGGTTCTGATTTGTGGATCATCTTTAAGCTTAGTTTGATGTTTGATCCTGTTATGTGCCATGCAGTGGGGCTTCAGTCTAGCAGAGCTCTTAAGCACATCCTTCATTTAAATGGTCTTGTCAAAATTAATGCAGACTGCACATGTGTTTAAAATTAAGTACGTGCTTAAATGATTTCCTGGATCAGAGCCTGACAGGGCAGAACGATGCTCTTGTGGAAGCCGTGGTGATTGTGTGAGGTGTTACCTCTCGTCTGCTGAAGGTTGCTCTTCTCTCAGCAAAGTGCATCACGTAGCTGGTGCTGACACGGGAATATGACCTCAGTGCTGTTCAATCTGTAGGGTCGTGCCTGGGCAGATTCTGAATATGGTATTCCAGGTTTGTGTAATTGCATCAGTTTCTGCCCTGATGAGCACGTTTCACTGGCGAAAGCAGTGATCCTTGCTTACATTTGGAAGAATATAGTTCTAGTGTTGAAATTCTGTTTAATAGAGCTCTCAGTGGGAACTCCCAAGATCAACTGTGTGGTTTTTTTCTTTTTCTGGTCTTACCATTCACACACTTCTCCTAATCAACAGATTTCAATCTGTAGGCATAATTGTCCCATTATGTCCTGTTTTGAACATCTGGGCATTGATTTAAAAATTGTTCTCAATGTCTATCTATTTATTTATTTATTTACACTCCACACCCCCCAAACCCCCCTTTCATCTTGCTTTTCTCCTAACAATTTAGGCCAGGGACCATCCTTACGCATTTCTCTTCTAAGTAAGCATGGTGTGTTTGAAGTGCCAAGTCTCTGCGATTACAGCTGGCTTCACTGGCAATTGTGTGTGCTTGGCATCCTTGAAAATAATAAACCTTTGAGCTGTTAACAAGTGGAAGGCATCTTAATGTTGCTATCGTGCTCAGTATTTTTGCAGTGACTTCAAGTATTTATATTAATACTATTACTAACAATACTGTCTTTATTCTTGCTTTGGTACTTTTTTGTCCATGTACAATTCATTATTTTGTCCATGTACAAAAATAAACATTTTATTTAGCTCGAGCCACACTAAGCAGGTGTCCACCCTGAAGAGGTAGTTCTCAGATTCCCAGTCATTTTCATGGCTGAGTTTTGCTCTGGCAGGAGGTGGATAAACCTTGGGACTAGCAAGGGAAGCAAAGGACAGTTTTTATCAGATATAAATAGAGTAAAGGGAAGTGAAATGTGGGAAAACCAACCTTTTTCAAATTTGAAGCAAGACTTTAGATTAGGTTCAGTTTCTGGGTAGAGGTTTGGTTTAGTTCTTTCTTAATCCAAACCTGTTTACCCATCCCTAATCCAGATCCCGTCCACTCTAGATGGCTGCCTCTGCTGCACTTACTGCCTGCAAGGAGCTTGGGAAGCCACCCCTCTAAGGTAAATGCCATCGGTGTTTCACTAACCCACAAAGATACACCTGAGGCTTCTTTCACATCACCTCCTTCAAGGACGTCTAAATAGGGGCCAGAAGTACAATGCAGAAAGCAGGCCAAAGGGGGAGGGATAGCAGTGCTTTTTGAGCACGTAACTCGATGTAAGAATGAGATACTTGCTTTCGATCAGCCTTAAACGGCCCCAGTCATTCGCTTGGATCAGTGATGTCAAAGCATTAATAAAGGGTAGCGTGTGAAATGTTATTTATAGCCATCGTTTACAGACTTCTCAGCAAGAGCACGTGCTGTGAATATATTCCTTGTTTTGGAAACTTAAAATTCCAGTATGTTCACGCTCACTCTTCCCCCACTCACAACACATGCATGGCAAGGAATGACGTGGCTTTTTTAGGGAGTGCAAGGCGAAGGTGATACGAGGCCCTGTTTCTGTACAGAGCTGTCACAGTGTAGGCAGTTGATTAGCATTGATGCAGTGCTGTAACATGGTGTTTTCCTGAGCATATTTTAAAAACGAGTGGCCTAAAAATCCATGGCTGCCCACGTCTAAAAATCTTGTATGGAGGAACACACGTGTCCTTCTCAGCTGTTCTCTAATAGTAGGCTCACCTAATGTCTTGAAAAAATATCCACAGACTGTCTTATATCCTACTCTTGTTTGATGGTTGTTAGGGTAACATTCTTTTTTGAGCAAAATTTTAGTAATTTGTGTAATACAGATGGTAGAAGATTAAAAAAGCTTTCTTGTGTATACCTGACCTTTCTTTGAGTAGAAAGAAAACTTAAAAAAAAATATAAAACTCGGCATGTATTCAAGATATTACTTTCCTGGTAGAGTTGAAACTGTTAGAATTAAATGGAACCAGAATAGGGTCTCTGTTTTTTGATTCGTACTGCAAATCCTTGCTTGTAGATGTTGAAAAATGGACGTACGATATGTAATTCCTATAACACTGTGGTGGTGGTTTGGACACAGAATTATTTGTTAAAGCACGTTTCTCTGTTGGGAGGCTTCTGTTGAAAATGCTTTAATTCTGTGAGATTTTGGAGATTTTCTTGTTTAGTCATGTAATGATGTTTTTAGTACCAGGTTCAAGTCTTTAAAGAGCTTGCTTACAGGTTACTGTAAATACGCATGGCATAACTGCTAGTGAATAATACTGAGTATAGGAGGAAATTTTTTCTGGTGCTTTTTCTGAACGGTTAATATTTTCAGGTATGCAATGAAATGTTTAGATAAGAAGAGAATCAAGATGAAGCAAGGAGAAACATTAGCCTTAAATGAAAGAATTATGCTGTCTCTTGTCAGTACAGGAGTAAGTATCATTGATTTGTTATTATTTTTTGGTTTTTTTGCATATAATGTAACAGCTTTTATATATAATACATATTCCATCGATTCAGTTGTGTGACATGCAAAAGTTAACCCCCCCTGGAACCTTCCCCCCCAATGTGTCTGGAATAAGAATGGAAAAGCAAGCTTGCTTTTCAGTTTGGGTGCTTACAGAAATGAGCATCTCAGCTAAAGAGGCTTGAGGAGGTTCCCATTTCTTAGATAATTCATTCTCTCTCCCCCCTGCCCCTTCTGATTTTTTAAATATTCCTTTTTCAAGTATTTATATTTGAAACTTTTCCAAAACATTATTCTGTCTCGTAAAAAAAAATTCCTTTTCTGCTATAGTTACGTAGTACTTCTGTGGAATATAAGATGCTATTTCAGAAACAAATTTCAGTTACTTTTCATCCTCCTTTTCCTCTGACTCTGATACTAGCTTATCCAATTTTTCCACTTTGTTTTTATCTGCTTTGGCTGAGTACCTGTCGAGGTCTACCAAGTAAATCTGCCCATCTAGCATACAAATCTATTTAAAGGTAGAAGTATCACTAATATGCATAAAAAGCAACCCCACTGGCGTTGGTTTCAGCAGACCGTGTCTTGTTACCTGCAGAAGAGAAGTTCGGCAGTGGCCGCAGTATGTTGCGCTCAGACAGCTTCAGAGCAGGCTTTGAAGTGCCAGAGCCTTCTGAGTACACTGGCCGCATTAAACAAAACTTGCAATCAGCTTGTATCACCATGGTTACCTGTGATGCTGGTAAAAAGGTTAATTTTCCTCATGACTATTGTGGTGTACGAATTAAACATTCAGTTTGCAGCTCAGTGTAAACACATCCCCTTTTCCCAGCCCAGTTAAAGCATGAGAAGGAATTGTGTGTGATTTTGTTCCAGGCTCGTGCAACAGGTGTGCAAATAGCGTAATATCTGCAGTGAGGAGGATTACTGCTTTGGCTTACAAGATAGCAGAGAGCAAATACTCTGAGACAGGATCTGTGTCTTGCAGAGACTAGGTAAATCCTGGGTTTGGTTCTGCATTGCCCAGGTGGGTTAGTAAATTACTGATTTCTTTTAAAAAAAAAAAAAATCACACTTGTGATGCATTCAGCATCGTTTTGTCCTTTAAGCGCATGCACAGCATCCTTGCTGTCTTCTGTTGTTCAGGGAACCCATCAGTCTTGATCGGGCTTCCAGATGGGCTGTCTTCTGCCCGCAGATAGTCTGGGACTTTGCACTGCATTGCTTGTAGGCGCAGCTGCAGGAGAACTGCCCGCGCTGCGGCGGCCCTTGTCTTCTGCAAGCTTGGCTTTAAATAATGGAGATGTGTTTTTCAGGGTTTACATATAAATACAGAGTTATAATTGCTACACAGTGCCCTTTTATTGCCGAGTGAATACATCGTGAATCATACAACGCTTGGTACTTTTCAGCCTCACGATAGGCGTGTGACCTGCTCTCTTGTGCAGATTGACAGAGCGGGAAAGCTGATTGCAGTGTTGGCCCTAGAAGATTAGCTTTTGAACTTTTCTTCCTACCCATCAGATCATTTTCCTCTGCTGTTAGAAATATCCTGGTAAGGCAAATCCTAAACCGGAAACTAGGGAAGCCACACATCAAGGCGTTATCATAAAGCTTAACTTTTTTCTCATTGCAAAGCTCCGAAGGAAGGATGAGGTATTTCTTCTTGTGCCTTTCATTGGAAACTCCTCCCCTTCCTCAGCCTTTCTCCTGAGAAGGGCAAGCACGCGCTGAAATTAAAAGTCAGTGCCTTTCCTTTAACACAGAATTCCATTCACATTTGGCTTGAACATAAAGACAGACAAAGGACTGGAAAGTATTTCATTGTTCTTTTATCTGTGAAATTAACAATTGGGATTTATCGGATAGACTTTTTAATCAAGTTAACTGTTTTCACCAAAGATAAGTTGTGGCTTGTCCAGAAGCATCAGGAGTCTTGAGAGCCAGTGGGGTGAAGTTCTGCAGCAGAGACTAGACAAGAAATCTAGGCAAATTAGTAATAATTGTCCTATTAACTTTAATTTGTGATTCTTGTTGCTCCAGTACTGAATGTGAATTTTCATGTCTAGTGATTCAAAAAGAAAATTGTTCACAAGGCTGCTAACGGGGGAGCTAGTTTTCTTATATGACAGCGCATGGCTCGTCATTTAGCAACAGAAAAGCAAGACAAACCATTTGGGGTTTTTTTGTTAAGGATTATCAGCTCATTAGAGTGTAACTTCTTTAGATTCTCAGAAATTTGAAAAGAGAGATTTTGTACAAAATGCTGCCCATTGAGGTTGGATACACCTGCTGGAGCAAGAGATACTGGAGCGTTTTGAATATGCAGACTTAAGTAGGTTTGAAAATGGTAGAATAAGATAATTCATTTCAGGTTTGAATGGCGCGTGCCTTCCCCAGTGACAGGATTTATGTGCTGCCCGGAATAAAATGGAACTGGGAAGTTCATCATAGTACAATTAGTCATTTAACTGGGAATCCAGATGTCTCTGCAAAATACATAACAGCTGTGCAGATTACACATACGTTTGTGTAATCATTTTTGTTAATCCACCTAAAATTTTGGCATTCACGACTGCTTCTTAAATAGGGAGCTCCTAAATTTGAGTTCATCGTGACCGGAGTAGCTTTTCATGGTGACATTTCGAATCAGCACATCTCAGAGGTACGACAGGCGCCTCTACAGAGCCCAGGGAACTGCTTGCATTGGCCTAATAATACCGAACATGGGCTCTGCGTTACTCGGATTCTCCGTTGGTATATTTGCTTTGTCACTGACGGTTGGTGTAAGATGGACAAACTGTTGCTGAGGTTTGTGTTTCCTCTTCTGCAAGATGCAGGCCCCGTCTTCCTCTCCCATAGAGATGTTCAGTCTGGAGGCTGGAAATGCATTTTGAAATTCTTAGAAGATAGCGTAGTAGGGGAAAATACTTTACTTTCTGTTAAAAGAAAAAAAAAAAACCACCTTCCTTTCTGTAATATCCAATATTTGCCTAACGTTCAAAAACTGGAACACCGAAATCACTGAGACCATCGCTCCTGGTGGGCTGTATAAAAACAATCTGCCAAAAGGTGCTGTTTGTGGAAGGAAGTGGTTATTTAATAAATCTTTTCCTGGCGGGTAGGAGGTAGTCATTCCGGCAGTGTGTTGCAAGACCAGGGACCTTGCAGGGCTGTGGCTCCACTCTACTGTGTCTTCTAGTTCTCTTGTTCTGAAAAAAATAGGCAGTTAAGCTGTTTTACTCAGCTCTTTTTGAGATAATTTGACTAAATACTGAATTCAGGATTCCCTTGAGGGATGATAAACATAAGGTACAGCAAAAGTGGACAGGCTGAATAATATCTGAGATGAATAATCAAATTTTTTTTTTTTTCCTGAGAAGAACAGGTACTTACTGAGATTTGCAGGAGTCTCGACTTCACTCAAAAAATGGAATATATTCCCAAATCTTGATAGTCACTTGCAGCTACATCTGTGGGAATGGCAGATAACAGCTCAGTGTTTCAGGCATTGACTTGCACATCTTTCTGAGCGAGACCTGTCAGGACAGAGCTGCTCTTTAGTTAAAAATGCTACATGGCTGCTCTACACTATGAACGCTTTTTTTACCAGTTTGCTGTCATTTCTACGGTTGTGCTCTAAAGCCGGGTGCTTGGGTCATAGGAAAGAGTCAGAATCGAAGTTTTCCTTCCAAAGTAATTGTTAGTGTGCTAATGTCTTTAAAATATTACATTCCTACCATTTTTTATAGTTATTCTAATTTTTTTTTCCTTCCACATGATTTATTACCAGAAATTTGTCTTCTACAATTTTTTGGACTTAACCCAGGATTGTTTGGATGTAAGGAACTGTTTCCAAACTATTCTCAATTCACACGTTGTTGTCATGCTGTCGCTTATTTTTTTTTTCAGAGCAGAAGCTTGATTGCAACAAAGTATTAATCTCTTGGGAAATTTGCTTTATTGCTTTATGTTTCATTTAAAAAAAATACCTGTAGGGTGTTTTTAATTCTTACGCTGGAAAATACTCTTTTGCAGTGGTTTTTGTGTCAGAAAAATATCGCAGTACTACAATTTCTTCTGTCTGTTAAACAGTGAGAGGGTAGTGATTAAATTAGGAAGGCTTACATGAAAATGAATTATGCATCACACTTACACTCGCAGATTTCTTTTCTTTTAAAAAATGAGATCCATAAAAATATAGGCATACTATGTTCTGGTACAGAAACACCCTTTTATTTTTCTATGTATGGTGTTTAAATTCCAATACTAAATCCTTCTGGGTGATTAGATTGCTCTAAGGTTTTCAGGAGCCTGCTTGGGGACACTTCTGAATTACCCAGTTGATTCAGAAAATTACGTTAATAATTCTACTGAAGCTTTTGTTCTGAAGTTAAGTGGTAACTATGATAGTCCGCAGTTAGGAGCAATACAAAGTTTATAAGGAGCGGTAGTATCTTTTGTTAGATGCCATACTGCCTTGCCTATAGTCTCCTTTTTTCTAGGACCATTTAGCAATTGGGCGTTTCTCCTGCTTGTTTCTACGGGGTGTTTCAAACGCGTTGCCTGCGTTCTGCAGAGGCGTATTTGGAATTAGTATTTGCACAGTAAACAATAAAATAGTTAGGTTTGAACATTACTGCAGGATCAGTCCGTGGGGTGTGGGAGTCCTTGGGGATTACAGTCGAGTAGATAAAGCTTTATCTTTCAACTTTATGTGGTTTTGCCTTGTGGAAGGATGAACTGAGTTGAACTGTCCCGGCCGGCCGGTGAGGATGGTGTTGCCGTTCCCTCCCTTTCCTGCTCGGCAGGGCCGGCGAGGCGGCACCCCGGGCCGGGTCCCGTGGCCCCAGCTCTGCCCAAGGCCGCCGTGTTTTGCTGCTTCTAAATTGGGAAGGAAACGAGTTCCTGTTAGAGATTCCCAGAGCTTTCACTATCAATACAGCAATAATTAACACATTGTTTAAGTCACGTTAGGTCACATTCGTGCTTCCTGCGTGGTGTCCTGGCTCGTCAGCAGTTAAGCTCGTCTTAGCTCGTCTTCCTGTCAGCCTCCGCGCTTTGGGGTCAGGCCTTCGTCTGTCGGTGTTATGGTGCAGCCCAGTCTGTTTTAACAGCCCAGCCGTTCCTTAAGTTTGCGTTGTAGGCTAACCGAACAGCCCTGGTTTCATATGGCTTTGGAGAAGGGGTCGACCAGGTAATGGCCACCCGCTATTAATTAGCCACTTACATCCAATATAGGCCTAATTAAGAGAGGAAGGTCTGCCAACTTTCTGCCATGGCATCTTTCAATGCGTGTGCGTTATACAGGTACCAGCACATTTGCAGTGAAGAGGTGTTTTTCCAGCTGTAGTTTTTTATGGCTGCTTGTCTTAAACATCTGTGTGAATTAAGGTTAAAGTGCATCAAGAAGTGGGAGCGTACTCCATGTAATCCGTCCCTGCGCGTGGCTGCTCTGCAGTGACGTTCTTAAATCTGCACCCGCAGTGCTTGTTTTCTGGGTTTTGCATAATCTGGACCTTGTTTGCATAATCTGGACCTTGCTGTTCTTGCTTCCCGTGCACTGCGTACGCACCAGAGTTGTGACTTCCTTCCTAGTGTATTTATGTTCCTTTTAATCATCTGTTGCAAATGCTGCTGGAGGGCTGAAGGGCAGCAGCAAGCGGCAGAATGCCTCGCTGTCACGTTTGTGCAGCTCTGCAGGGGGAGGTCAGCGGCGTGGACAGGGTTTTACTGGTGTAGCTGCATTTAATGTATAGGTGAGGGTAAAACTTTCTTTCCTTTGGGATCTTGTACGTGATGTGACTCAGATTCTCGATCAGTGCCAACAGCAGAACGTTCTGCATGCAGTCGTGGGAAATAGTGCGTATCCTTTAGGCTTCATGGGAACAGCTTTATTTTTTTCTGAACTGGCCTAAAGCTTGTTAGCTTTAATATATCTTTCATCTAAGTCTAGTGCAAACTCAGGTAAATATTTTTATAATATGCTATCGTTGAAAGTCTTTAGAAGATAGTGATGCTACCTGCATTTTTTTAAGCCTTTGGCTTGTCATAGCTTTTTTTATTTTTGTATTGAAATGAGATAGCAAAATCTAAGATCTCTAAACTGTAAGTGAAACATCAGAGTATGTAGATTAGTACAGAAATTGCTTTAGAAAATATGAATATTGGCAAATATCATAGGAAAAATACCACTTGTATTTTTAGCTTCTCTAAGTAGTACTTTGCTTATCTCCTGACATCAACTCTTTGCTCCTTTCCTTCTAGGACTGTCCTTTTATAGTGTGTATGACCTATGCCTTCCACACCCCTGACAAACTCTGTTTCATTCTGGACCTGATGAATGGTAAGCAAGGCTCATGCAGATGCTGATAATATTACAGAAATATTGGCAGAAGGACTTGCTGAGATCATAAGGAGAATGAGGGAAAAATAGTCTGAGGTGTGAAGCATCGGCCTGCAAGCAGGATTGATCTAAAGCGGGGAATGTATAGAACAGACTGGAAAATCTCTGATGCCTTATAACATTAACATATTTAAATAAAGATATCAAAGGGCCTACTAGGCTGGAAGCTTAAGGAAACAGTGGTCATGTGGAGAAATGTGTGAGGAGATCAGGGACACAGCTTTCAGAATAAAAATAAAAGGGCTACTATAAAGAGCTCTGCAAAGAAAATAGGTGGGGAAAGCATTCCTCAAAGGAAAGAAATTATACCCAGAAGCCTCAGCATAACTCTTACGAGAACGCACAGAGAGAGAAATTGGCAGAGTTAAGAGAGAGAAGATACTGCAGTGCCCTTATTTGCTGAGGATGCTCAGCGCTTGTGGGGCTCAGACTCGAACTCTGACTGTGGTCCTGCGGTAAGCACCTCAAGATGCTGGAGCACATCTGCACGTGCCATGTTGCAAAGCTGGAAGTTTAATTGAGAAATAGAGCTCATATCCTGTAAGTAATAGAGACTAGCTTTGGTGTTTTGCAACTAAAGATTCCCACTAAAATCAAATTCACGTAACTGGTTTGATTATTTTCAATCTATAGCTTGATCAGAAACAGTTATCTAGGAATGTTCACAGTTTGATGTGTTGATGGTGTGGATTAGCTCACAGAGTGACATTGTATTATGCCTGTTCTTTGATTAGGAAAGTGTGAAAACATCCCCAGCATGAATATTGGAATATTTTGGCCCTGATGACTTCTCGAGGTCCCTCCCAACCTGGGCTGTTCTATATGCTAATTTATTCAGTTCTCCAGAAACCGATGTATGTGACTGCGTTTTACTTGCTGTGGAAATCCTTTGCGTTAAGACTCAGTTGCTGGATTAGTCACTGAATGCAAATGTGTATGAAGTAAATGTATTTTTAAAATGGAGTTTCAGATTGATTAAATTAATTTATTAATTTTCTCAGGTATTTTGTCACCATGTGCACTTGCAGAGTGTATGTCTGGGTTCCTGTATGCTCCACAGGTTATAAGAACCTACAAATGCTCTGCTGTTTTCCCCCTACATCATGCTGTCTGCCTGTGAGGCAAGATTTTCCTGTTCTTTTAATTGCATCTCAATTCTTCTAATTTTAGGAGGAGATTTGCACTACCACCTCTCCCAGCACGGAGTGTTTTCTGAAAAAGAAATGAGGTTTTATGCTACTGAAATCATCCTGGGTTTAGAACACATGCACAATCGCTTTGTTGTATACAGAGACCTAAAGGTAATTGTTAACGTAGTGACTGCATTCACACAGGTGGTTGTAAGATAGCAGCAAACAATCCAGAGATACTGATAAGTTAAATGAAATACCTTACCTGAAACCTTTTCTTGGGAAGAATACAAATCATTTGTTTATCTTTGGCTGATTTTTCTAATAATTTTTCAACATAGTTATAATCTGTACTATTATCTAGTTTAACTGGCCTGGGAGATGCTTCCTTGGGGTCAGAATAAATCCTGTGCAGTGTTACTCATCTCACCATCTTAACGATGCTATTAGTTTAGAGAGTGTACTATGTTTCTGAGAGCCCTGCAAGAGGAGTGTGTGTGATGGGAGACTAATAGGAAGACAGTTTCTCAGGGGTGTTTCACTGATGATTGGGAAGTTGAGGACTGCTCCGAGAGAGGTGTCCATGAACCAGGTGACAACAAAATTGGGGAATAAATCTGCACGAAGAGCGCAGAGTATAGATTGCAAGTGAAGGATGTAAGAGCCACACACAAACCCTTCTGTGAAAGAACCAAAACCAATGTGGACTTGAGGCCAAAACAGATTTATTCTTTCATGTGCTTTCCGTTTCAAACCTTGCCTGTCTTTTCTCTTCTGTTATTTGTCAGTATTTGTAGTCTCTTCTGGAGTTGATGGTAGTGCTCTGTTAGAATGTAGATTTTATCTAGCAAGTGTCTGTTAAATTGCCTTTTTTTTTTTTAATGTCAATAACCTATTACCAGAGAGTATTGATGTTTGAGAATGAGTTACAGTGTTCTGAGAATTTGTAGTTCTGTCAACTGAAAAATACCAAGCAGTAACCTTTCTGTGTCAATGCATTCCTAGCCTGCAAATATCTTGTTGGATGAACATGGGCATGTGAGGATATCAGACCTTGGGCTGGCTTGTGATTTCTCCAAAAAGAAGCCACATGCTAGCGTGTGAGTATTACGTATGGTAGCTTTGCTGCACATATAATTATCGCTAAATAAGTCCTTTATGTGTCTTTATAATTTAACTTCACCTAAAGGAAAAAGAATAACACTTGTGTGCCACTGGCTAGCTTTATAACACAGCTAAGCTGGATGCTCTAATAAGGATTTTCAGTCTCCTCTTTCTGTTTTCCTGCACAGTTGTAGCAGCTGATGTGTAGGCATGGCTGGAAGATGACACATTATTTCAAGATGATTCACTGTTCAGAGAAGATAAGAACCTAACTGAGTTAAAGTACCAGATTGTTTTAATTGTCCTAAATGGATAATTAAATATTCCGAAACTGACTAAAACCCAGGATTTATTGTGTCTTTCTCTTTCTGGATCTTTGTAGAACTGGAGGCAAATTGTGTTCCTTTCTGCCTCTGGGCATCAGGTCATAATTGGGATCTGAATTTCTTGGGTTGTGTGTGGATTGGATTCCACATCTTATCTGGCACATTTTATTCTTAGGTCCTCATTTGCCCTGATTTAGTCTCAGAATTTATGCAAAAAGGAAAGCTTCATCCTGTCATATCTTAAAAGATTTGCGATTCAGTAGCTTCTTGAAAAAGTTCATACGTTCCAGTTACGTCAAGGGTGAAAGCAGTACATGGTGACTGCTTTCTAGTGGTGACCAGCGATGACTTCTGGAGGAGGTGTCCTGTTGTTAATCTAGCACACACATGTTAGCTGGAGGGAGACACGTGAAACACATCGAGAGAGCACACGCCAGCTCTGCTCGCCCTGTTCCTGGGGTTGTGGGTCAGAGCAGGTCTCAGTCTTGCAGGGCCCAGGGCTGGGGCGATCTGGCCTGAAATATCAGGAGCCCTGACGGTGTCCTGATGTCTGTCTTTCCTGGAAACCGAGGGGACAGAGTACGCAACTTTTCCACCTCTCTTTTGTGTTCCACTCTTGGACAGAAGGCTGCTTACTGACCCCTGTACTGATTCTGCTAAATCTTGCTGTAGCTGCTTCAGTTTGCCTGTCATTCTGTTGTTTGTTTTAAGGTACTTCCTCAGTAGATATATACAAACAGAAAACATGCGTATGTATGTATGGTCAAAGAAAAGGCAAAATGAAATAATGTTTAAAATTAATTATTTTTAAATGAGGCTATCTTATTGAGAAAACACTGATTTTTTTTTTTGTATTTTTGTATTTTTTTTTTACAATGATAGTTTTGATTGTAATCAAGATTTTGTGCCTTTCTGCTTCTCAGAGGTACCCATGGATACATGGCTCCAGAGGTGCTCCAGAAGGGAACAGCGTATGATAGCAGTGCGGACTGGTTCTCGTTAGGCTGCATGCTTTTCAAACTTCTGAGAGGGTGAGTGAAGTTGTATGTCTCGTGTGCTTTTTTTTTTAGCCTGGGCCTCGTCATTGTCTGTCCCCTGAAATACTAATATGTAACGTATTACGTATTATCTAAAATGGCATCTTACTGCCATCTCTGCAACTTAGACCATGTCTGCACATGAGACTAAACCAGGCTTTTTTTGCTTCCGAAACAAACAAAACACAAGCCCTGCTTCCCTTAGTAGGTACAGGTGTAGTGCAGTGAGGAAGGCAGATGCTCTATCCACTCTTTTGACTTTTACCGATAGGCAATTTACTCATCTCGTGGCAATTCTTATTATTTTAAATGATACGATGTTATTCATTGCTTAAATACACTAGCAGCCCTCTTAAAATATGAACTTCATTTTAGGCTTAAGACCTGCTGTTATGGTGAAACTCTTTGCTGCATTGTTCCCTTTTTACATGATACTCAGTCTTTCCTTCTATAGTGTTTGGGTAAGTTGTAATGTGTGGATGCTTCCGTTTGCTCAATCTGGCCTGTAACCATATTGGTGTACAAAAGTATATGATTATTACAGCTTTGTCATTTATTACCTTCTCAGTAAACTTAGGTGGCTATGTAGAATTTATTAAGACTAAGGGATTTATCTGAACAGTCGATAAGCACTGATTGGCAAGTGTTTGTTGAAAATAGCAGCCTCAACGTTAATTGCAAAAAGGAAAAAAATCTTAAGCTTTTCAGAGTGCTTCTCTGTAAAGATTGATCATTAGTTAGATCATCCTGTGTCCTCGCATATAATTAATTCTAAGCTCTTGCCTCTGTCCCAGACACTGTACAAAGGAAGGTAAGCGTGTGAGTTCTGAATTGAAGTGTAGAGCTCTATCAGTGTAACATTAATTGTTCACAAAATTGACTAAATGTAAGTGCGCAAGTAAAGAAAGAAATGGTGTTTAAATTGTAAAAAAAAAAAAACCAAACAAGTACTTCTAAGTATGGCCAGCATCACACAGCTGTGAGTGGTACTCCATCTCTTTAGTCACTGACTGAAGAATTCTGTAGGTAGAAAGACACACAACAGTTTGGGTTTGCCAGTAGGAGAGAGGACAGCATCTTTCACACGCAGGACCACTGCGGACTCCTCGTCTTTTCTTTTGAGACCTTTCCTTTTGAGTCACTTGGGCACAGAGGATTAGGGCATCCGACTGACTCTGGCATGGTTCTTCCTTCACAGGATTGAAGTTATGTGATGAAAGAACTAGCAACCCAGGGGCAAATGGTCCCATTTACCACGGAAACTCACGGGGAGATCTCAGTCTTTGGGGGCTGTGATTCTTCCTGGCAGAGATGTATGGGGTGGTATCGGTGGTCAGCCAGAAGTCAAAGCATTATTCATTGCGAACTATCCTTCCTCGTCTGTTCTGCAGCCAATTAAACAACTCGCCTCCCAAAACAAGGGTTGGGCACATGGTGCCATTTCTTGGTGTTTAGTAAATACAGTCTGGCATAAAATCTGCCCATAAGTCCACAGTGAATCACTTGCTTCCCTGATCTACTCAGAACCTCATCGTCAAAGCATATGAGGCTGTATGTTAGCCATTGACTCCTGCCTTCTTACCTATCATGCTTAAAACCAGAAAAGTGGAAGTCCTGGTCTGTCTGTCAGATCCATTCATCAGAAACGTTTTTGAGGGTAAAAGGGAAATAACTCTTGAGTAGCAGGTCCCCAGCTGAAACAAGCTAGTACACACTGCCATGTGGCAAGACAAAATGCTTTATAATAGTGAATTAATGTATTGATAAGTAAACAACATTTTCATTTTGAAAAATATCATTCCCTCGAGGTTTTGAAGAAAACTAAGAAACAGGGAATATATCCTAAATCTGATTTAAAAAAATCTCAGATGTTTCTGCTTTCTTTCATGCTGTTTAAGTACTGCATGGTAAATCTGTAATATTCTAAGGTCTTCTATAGCTTGGGGTTGGAACTAGATGATCTTTAAGGTCCCTTCCAACCCAAACCATTCTATGATTCTATGATGAAGCAAAAATTCAAACTCAAAACCAAATTATAAAGCAGGAAAGGGATGAAGATGATAATTTACCAGATATCATCAAATATCTTCCCAGTCACTACTGTTGTGGTATCTGTGATTATCTTCTGTTTCATCTACTTACTTTAAGATCTTGTTTCATTCTTTCCATATAGATGAGTGGTAAGTTCTGTAGGTCGTACTCAGTTTCCATATATAGATCAATATTTTAAATATCTGCGTTGTGATAGCTGTTCAGGCTTGTCTTGTTAGATGAAACTGTTCTGTTTTTTGGGAGATATAGATGTAATTGGTAAGGCATTTGAAACACCGTCTTTAAGGACGGATCAGTGCATTTAAGGATAAACTAACCCTCTGCATACTTTATATGGAGTAACTAGATCAGATTTCCCCGAGTTTGTTAAATCTCACGGATGCCTGTGTGTAGTCTTTAAAGAAATTGAATGGTTGCTTTTCTCTGAATTTGACTTTGATATCCACTGCATGCAATTGTACTGAAAACAGGATAAACTTTCTTGCGAAGTGGCGCAGCTCTCTGTAGTAAGAAAAGAAAACAAAGTTGTAAGAGGTCAAACATTGGTATTTTTGAGGTAGCTAGTAGCCCCAATATGCTAGCGTGTAAAATCTCATTTTTTTGTTGTAAATGCTAAATGTTTTACTACTTGTTTTGTTTTACTGCTTGTTTTATTGTTCTGCAGGACAGGATTGATGAGGTGGAAGAATGGTACTAAAAGGGTGCTACACTCTTTCCTGGGGTTGCCACAGCTGAAATAACCTGATATGTTATGGCTTTACATTTATTAGTGCATTTTCTTATTTCTGCAGTCACAGTCCTTTCAGACAGCACAAAACCAAAGATAAGCACGAGATCGACCGGATGACGCTCACCGTGGTAAGGAGCCTGGTGACAGTTGCAGTTACATTCCTCTTGTTTAGTAAACTCCCATTTCCTCTGAAAACTGGAACTATATTGCCTGCTTTCTGAGAAAGCTGTATTTACACATGGAAGAGTTGTTTACAAACACTATCAAAGAAAAGCTACTCTCCTATGTGGGGAAAGCAGATCACACTACTTTTATAATGAAATGTCTCTTTTTGTACTTCTTTTTTTCATAGAATGTGGAGCTACCAGATTCGTTTTCTCCTGAACTGAAGTCCCTTTTGGAAGGGCTCCTGCAGCGGGATGTTAGCAAGAGACTTGGATGCCAAGGAAGAAGGTAGGTGTTGTCTTCTCCTTGGACCACTGCCTTTAAAAATTTCCACTTCTCTGTAAATGAATGAATTCATTTCAAGTAAAAATCTGCTTCCTGTTGTGACGATTTGAATTTTGGAAAGAGAACTTTAAAAAGTGCTGTTGCATGGAATTACGTTTCAGGTTCCTTTGGTTTGGACAAATTTTTGGACCATTTCTGTCATTAAAGACTTCCCCCAAGATCTCTGCAGTCATGCTTACATTGGATGGTATTTGTACTTTTCATCCTTGGGTTGTTTTTATGTTTTTGCCTGATCTGTTTTGGCGTGAAGTCCTATTGATTCAGACATACTGATAGCTAAACTTTATTGCTTATATTGTAGCTGTAATAATATGAGCATATTACATACAAAAAACCCCAACCCTCAAACCACCTAGCACAGAAAGCTGTGAATACTTGCTTCATTTTGGGTTGCCTCTATTTCCAGATGTACCTGTTTCATTTAATGATTCTAATGAAGAGGGCATTTTTTTTAATTGACTAGAAAACACTATTTGCTCCTGCCAAGCTTACCTTGCTTATGGCTGTTAACTGAAATTGTTGTTATCACCTATTTAAAAAGCCAGTGTGTGCCTTGTGTGAGACTAGGGGAGAAAACTATGAGAGGAGTAAATTAAGTGAGAAACCCTTGGCAATGTGCGATACCTGTTAATTGATAGTCACACCTGAGACTGGGGCTGGATCTAATTCCAGTGAGATATTCAGAGGGGTTTTTATCATGGAGACCTCTGTGATAATGACCTGAGATTGCTTTTTCAGCCTTGGGCCTATCAAGAGTAGTTGCTTATTTTGCCATAAAATATGTATAATATCAAACAGAGTGGAGTAAGCTTGTTTCTTAGTAGTAGTGTATGGAATCTGACAACAGATGAGTATTGTTTGTTGTTTGAAATGATGGAATACCATAGCAAAACAAGAGTGATTGCTTGCCAGACCTACAGCACTGTTTCCAATGTTTCCACATGAAAGTCTTCTGTTGTTTACTTAGGAATACTTTTTTTTTTTTTCCTTGGAAAAAAGAGCATTTTACCGATGTTTTCAAGTGATAGAAATGTGACCTTTGAAAGCTTTGTATTTCTCAAATGTATTTGAAAAGCCCCTTCATTTTATTGACTTCAGTTACTTTTATTTTGCAGTGCACAAGAAGTAAAAGAACATCCTTTCTTCAAAGGCATTGATTGGCAGCAAGTCTATTTACAAAAGGTAAAGGATTAAGACGGTAACCTTAGCTTACTCGGTAAAGCAGTAAAAAGAAAATAAGCCTGAACAGGTAATGGACAGAAAATTTCAGGGTTCCAGTCCCCAGCACATGTACTCATTTGCACGAATATGTGGAGGATTGTTGGTGAAAACTGCTGTGTATTCATTACTACAAGTCTTCCTGATCGGTAGTACTGAATTATTACTTTTTCAGGGTTTTTTCCCTGAATTTTTGGAGGACCATTTATTAAAGGAGTGGAGAACTTCTTTGCACTGAAGTTTAGTTTCAAGGGACATACTTTTGCACAGTTGTGTGTAATTTGTGCAAAAAATAATAAGGCCGTATATATCTACAGAATGGATTTAAATAATGTCCATTAATTTGTCTTTAATTATGCTGCTTTTAATTTCTAGTATCCTCCACCATTGATTCCTCCTCGGGGAGAAGTAAATGCAGCAGATGCTTTTGATATTGGGTCATTTGATGAAGAGGACACTAAAGGCATTAAGGTATACAACTTTAAAAGATAGGTAGAGAATGGCACTGTGACTGCTGTGCTGAACTTTTCATGTGTGCGTGCCATTCGTTTGCTTCAGGGGCTACTGAATGTGCAAGGAATTGCTTTCAAGTTTGGAAACTTAATCCATGCTGTTATGAAAGAGCTTGGGCCGGTTGGCTGGTTTGTTGTTGCTTGCCAAGTCCTTATGTTTTATTTTTTAGATTGACTGAAATCTACCTTCCTATCAAAAGTTTTATATGATAAAGCAAATCTTTCAGATGGTCAGACAACTTTTGGGAAATCCTCAGATTTTCAAGAATACTTAATGGTTTGTAGTTTTATAAACTGTAATTTGTTTCTGGTAGCTTGGATGAATTGAACTAAACCTTATTTTAATAGTATTACTTCATGGTCAGAGAGTGCATTGGAAAACTCTTACAAATGACAAACTGTATATTAATGGTAGGAACTTGGAAAAGTGATAAAAGAAACTTTCAGGTTCTGATATTACCCAAAATCTAATGAAAACAAAATAAAGGGAAAAAAATGAGAAGTTCAAGCTGCTGGTGCGTTTCTGACTTGCATGGAGGTGGTGTGATGTACCCTGCATATTCATCCCCTCTTCTGAAGCCTCCCTGGTACTTTGAGACCATCGGTGAATCAGTGCGTGCCTTGGGTCTGTCCTGTTCATTATTTTTATCATACATTTCTTCAGTAGATCAAACTTTATTCTTGTTGTTACAGAAGTGAGTCAGGAGAGAAACTAATTGCTCTAAACTTTATAAGCAAAAAAACATGTTAAGTGCTCACTGTGCCTAAAAAGGAACTTGTCTGTCAGTGTCACCTGCTGTAATTACAGAAGTTGGCACAGAAAAGATTTTACGTGTTTAAAGAGAAATGCAGAGAACCCAAGATGTTCTTGATCCCAGAAAACTCCACATCGTCAGCGTCAGTGTTAGTCTAACAGGATTCCAATTTCCTGCAGTTCTGGAATGCCATAATTTGGAGGAACATTTTGCAAGGAGAAACCAGGTGGTCTTTATTGAGGGGATCAGATATTCTCAGCAAGGCCTGTAAATTGTATGGCCAGATTGCTTCCATGTAATCTTTGTTCAGGCTGCCTATAAGATAAATTTATTCTTAGTCATGAGTCAGTGAGGGATATCATGTACAGCTTCTTTGCGCTTTCACTGGGATGTCACAGTCTTTTAGAAGGGACTGAATAATTCGTGCCTCTGAGTCAGCTGCAGTCAGAGCTTCCATTAAGGTGTCAGGAGCCATCTCTGCCCGTGAGGACGCCACTTTTGAGTGCCTTGCTCTCCTCCGTTGCCCCTGCGGATTATATTTATACTGCAGAGTGTCCTGTAACGCCGAGAAGAACACGTGCTCTTTGAGGTTACAAATTGGAAAGCCAACCGTGGATGCCCATGGCTTTCCCCTCTTACTCGGATGCCATAAGGAGTCCCTGTGAGCCACTTGCGCAGAATTGCAGAGAAGCCTTCTGCCTTCAGATCCAGCATGTATTTTCCTGCTGTGATACGGCTATGGACCTCTGAAAAGGAGCAGTATATCTGTTCTGGGAGTGTCTGGCCTGGCTGCAGAAGGAGAATTGAGCAAGGCTTTCTTATCCTGCTCCTGCAACTGCTGTGTGCTGCAGCAGCAGCGGCTGGAGTCGCTGGGTTTGCTCTGAGCAGCGGTGTGCGTGCGTGCCCTTCGGTCGGGATCTGCCTTCCCCTGGCACTCTGCTGCGGCAAGGACCGGACCCAGCCCTGCCTGCTGTCAGACACTGCAGTCTAGTGGGCTTACTGCGTTCTTAACGCGGCAAAGGATGCCTCTTCGTCTTGCTCTCTGAAAGAAAGGTCTAGTTTCTCTACTGATGGACAGAAACTGAAGCAACTGAGGAGTGGCTGTAGAGAGTTTAAACTCACCCCCAAATGAAAACCTTTAATAAAGCTGTAGGGAAAACATTCATCGCTTTTTGTACTGCATCCAAGTGCCTTGTGGCTAAACCCAGACTATGGCTGTGTCAAGCAACAAACAGTCCTTCCTGAAGATCCAGTAATTTTAGTTTCCTTCAGTATAATTCAATTCAAGTACTGTAGTTAAGGATCAGGGGAGAAAAGAATCTATATAACAGGAAAATTGAGGTCTGCAGCATGCACTGCTGAATTTTGAAGGTTAATTATTAAGAATGTAAAATTAAGCTGTGGAAGCATGGAAGGCATCGTTGTGTATCTTTTCATTTATTCATGGAATTTTTGTGCTGAGAAAGTTTTTAACACAATTAGACATTTTGTTAACACTGATTATGCAACAAAGTAAGGCTTTTAGAGCTATCAAACCAAGCAAGTCTTGAACAGGTGGCCTGTTCTCTGTGTATAAATGAATATCTTTGCTTAAATTAGTATCTGTGTTTGCTCTTGTTCACACCTGTTTGTTCTGGTAAGGTTAGAGTTCAATATATCTTTTAAAATAATACTGTTATATGGGTAACTATTAACTATTGGGGATAAGAATAGTAAAAGTTATTAAAATGTTGGGTTTTTCTGTTGTTTTCTCTTGCAAGTTGCTTGATAGTGACCAGGAATTATATAAGAACTTCCCTCTGGTAATATCGGAGCGTTGGCAGCAAGAAGTAGCAGAAACTGTTTATGATGCAGTAAATGCAGACACAGATAAAATTGAGGCCAGAAAAAGGGCTAAAAATAAGCAGCTTGGCCACGAGGAAGGTAATCTGTCAAATACACTTCTCTGCATCTTTTGCTGCTAGATAGTAATTCATGTGTTTGAAGTTCCACACAACAGACTCTCATATTACTGTCATTCACCAGTAATTGTTAGAATTCATTTAGTCAGTATCGTGTTTCTTAAGATGTTTCTTAATGTTTTGAAATGCTGTATGACATAATGTTTTGGAAAATCTTTTGTACTCTCTTTTAAAGATTATAATGTACAGCCTTTCATCATTTTTGTTTATGGTGTATGCTCAGAAAAGAGTATGTGGGATTCGATTTCATGACAAAGAAGCCAGGAAAGAAAACAGGAGGTCCTTTACAGCAAACTTCACTTGTTTGCACGAGGATGTTGCATCACAAACTCTGAATTTTGGATAGCAATATACAATTCTTTTAATAGTTAATAAGATACTTTTTTAAGAACCAAATTCTGTTCTTGGTTACTCCGCTGCAGCCACATCAGCTCATGTCGTTAAGGCAGAATTGGCTCTGCGTGTGCCTGCGCACATAGAAGCACTATTGCAAGCCTGGTGAGAGCACATTGAGTCACATTGTGTTCAGGACTCTGTCCTTTCTCAACATAGCACATTTGCAGAATGCTTATAGGCAGTACCTTGTTTTGCATACTAATGCTTCCTCTTGTTATAGATTATGCACTCGGGAAGGATTGTATTATGCATGGATACATGCTGAAATTGGGGAACCCATTCTTGACTCAATGGCAGCGTCGTTACTTTTACCTCTTCCCAAACAGACTTGAATGGCGAGGAGAAGGAGAGTCACGGGTAAGTGAGGTTACTCTAGAAAGCAGCAGCTTCCAAGGGCATGAAAGGCAGGTGGATGTTGAGGGAAATCTGAGAACTCACACTCAGGCATACCTCCTATGGAAGCAGAGTTTTGTCCAAGTAAATGACCAGTGGATTTGAGTAACTTATCTTGAGTATCGCTTTAGTTAATGGGTAGCTGCACTGCACTAAGGAAACATGAAGTTGACTTGAGAAACCTGTTTACTTTGTTTTGTTATGTTTTTAAAGGAATTTGGTAGTTCACGGTGTTGTTTTTCATTTAGGACCTCTGGACTATTTATACAAAAAAACATAAACTGGTAAGGTCATAAATGCTATAGCATTTTATTTCAAAGAAAATGCTATAGTAACTTTAGTTTAGTCCAGCTGTGATCATGTGCTAGGCAGATCATTTGTATATTTAGTTAAGTAAGGTTTTGGAATTTCAAAACATTGTTCTCCTCTTACAGTCTATAGGGAAAGCTTTTCTGCAAACTGTTGTGTATGTTTGCTTCTTTGTAAGTATATAGTGCTTAAATATTCCCTTTCAGCTCTTTGAAATAGTGAGATTGCCTTTTTTTTTAAATAACAGCAGTAATCCTTGGAAAATATAGAAAATTATACGCAACTCTCTTGTGGGAAAATAATGAATATTTTGTTTGTAGACACACCTATTTGTAGATTGTTATTTCATGCTGTCATTACTGGCTTTCTTAGCTTACGTTTCGTTGTCTCTGTTGAAGCAACCAAGATCCTTGCTAAATCTCTCTCTTACCTTATTATCTCTATCTTTAGTTCATGACCCAGTCTTCAGAAATCAAGAAATGTTTGTGTAATGACTGTTAATGTTCATAACTTGATTTATGTGGGTAGTCCAGAAAAATTATATAGTGGCTTTATTTGATGGCAACAGGTTTTTTTGAATCATCTCTCTGCTTTCTTTTTGCAAATGCTACAGCAAAACCTACTGACAATGGAACAAATAGTATCTGTTGAAGAAACACAAATTAAAGATAAGAAATGCATCTTACTGAGAATTAAAGGAGGAAAACAGTTTGTCCTACAGTGTGAGGTGAGATGCTGGTTATTCAATAACTGTTAATCAGATTGTTTTACATATGATGAAACAATTGAAAAGTTTTTCAGGTCCTCCCGTTATGTATTAACTAAGTATGTTAATGTATTCTACTAACTTTACGAGGCAAAGCTGAACCTGAGCGAAACTGGGAAGTTTTTATCACACTTGAATTTTGAAAGCAGGAAAGCTGCAGCTATGCCAGTTTCTGGCATGGATTTCAATGGTATTTGGGCCAAAAATGAGTTCAGTTTAATAAATAGCTAAAAACTTCAAAACTTCTCAACCTGCGTGGGCTTCGAAGGCCTTGTTGGCACGTGCCTCGCCGCAGTTAGTTCATGATAGCTAATGTGTTTGCGAGGGAGGAAGTACACAAGTCCTCACTACATCTTGACTGGCTGTAGTCGCTGCTGCCTTGCCTGGCTTTGGCGGGGTGATGGAGGAGCAAAGGGCTGCACATTTTCAATATCCAAAGTTACTGATTCCTTTGGAAAATTAAAATAAGTTGCTTAAAAATGCTATCTAAGAGAGAAGACGCTATTGGCAGTTTACTATGAAGTGCCAAACTACTTCTGTATCTCTTTCAGAGTGACCCAGAATTTGTTCAGTGGAAAAAAGAGCTGACAGAAGCTTTTACTGAGGCACAGAGGTTGCTGCGTCGGGCTCCAAAGTTTCTCAATAAATCTCGCTCAACAGTTGTAGAGCTTTCGAAACCACCACTCAGCCACAGGAATAGCAATGGCCTGTAGGAGAAACAGAGAACAAAGTTCACTTAGGGAAAGCTACTTCGTGAATATTTTGAGTTTCACAGAATCCTTATGAATTACTTTGTGCAATCCTGGATGCGGGATGTGCTTAGAAGAGGAAGAATTAGATGTTTACAGCGTGGGATAACGTCAGAACTCTGTCTCTGGAGGTTGTGAAGACTGGAACAATGGCAAGTGAATTCATGCTCCTAGCAGCGGTGGAAATTATCAAGCGTAGAGGCTGCGTATTGCTCCCATGCATTCCCACACCCTGGTGGTGTCTAAAACGTGGTCCATTACTCTAGAACTACTGATGGAAGGAGGACGCTGTTTTCTCTGCAATACCCTTGTTTGGTGCGTACCAAGCCTGGAGACTGCAATGGTTACTGCAATGGTTACTGCTGGCTAGGATTACACTTGCGTGTGCGATACCGACAAACCCCTCAACTGTGGAAGGAGCTGCAGACTTGCCATGTTGGATAACCTTTAACCTGTCGTGTTGCCATGTTCTTTCCAACCATTACTGCTGACTTTACAATAACCTTTCTCCATACTGCTGATGATCAACAGTGTGACTCTTATGCACTTCAAAGTACTGAATTCTAACTGTCCTGTGGTTTAAATGTTATTGCTACTTCATGGAAACATTGAACTCAAATTATTCACTTAGTTTGTTGTACTCACTAATAGTAGCTACCACCGTTTTGCTTCTTCTACGTATATGCAGTACTATAACTGACACAATAGAGTAATAATTGGTGAAGAGGAATTTATGGTAGCTTCATCTAGTGCTCTGTTGTATAAATTGACTGTTTTAGCACAGTTTTTAAAGAGCAGATTCCTTTTGACAAGTTTACAGTGAACATAAAGACAGTTCTTTTCCATTTCAGGTCAACTGCACTTTTTAAAAACTAAAAAGAAATTATTCAAATCCAATGCATTCTAGTGCATGTACTGGGTTAAAATGTCTGGGTACCTCGGTACGTATTCTGGATCACTCTTCAGTTATGGGACTTGTGGATCCTTCTCTGTTGTACACAAAAACATTAAGCAAGTGTGTTCTCATAGCGTAGATATCCCAGACTTTCACTGTAGCTCAGCTCAGGAGGTTCGTGCACACATCACATGGCTCGGCTCGCAAAAGGATTTTTAATTTTCTTTTCTAGAGAGTTCAAACAGTCCACATTGAAAACAGTCTGAGAATACTGAGGACAGAACTGACAAAACAAGCTGATCAAATGCCAGATTTATATTAATTCTACTTGAGACATCAGTCGTGTCATGTGGAAAATCTTGCTAAAGTAAAGATATAATCTCCTAACTGTTAGACAACTTTGAGCATGTGAAGTCAGCCTTTCCCTGGTTATTGTGATGTTTCGTAAGAGATAGGTCAGGGCTTAATTTAAGCTTTTTTTCTGATTCAGTAAACACCTTAGAGAACATTTTTGTGCCTAATTACGGTGGTACAACTCTCACGGTCCCTAAAGACGGTGGGAATTGCGTCTCCGTAAATGGGAACAGAAGTTACACCAACAGCTTACTCTGTCCACCTGGTGTGCACTGTTTGTCTAGCTTGTGTTGCTAACAGATAACCACAGAGTTCTAGACGTGTTTCCTTGTAGAAAAGTACAAATTGGCAAAAATAGGAGAGTTGTTTTGCTGATCCTGAACCCACTTGTAATAAAATTGGATGTATTTGCTTCTAGAAGTGGGAGTGGCTTAACTCTGCATAGCGTGTGCTTTCACGTGTGTGCGAACTCTGTCTTATCATCTGGTGCAGCATAAAAGGAAAAATGCATTTTGGAAGATACCCCGTGTGAGTCAGGTGATATCTTTTTAATGATTTTTTTTCCTATTTATTCCCATTTATTTTTCAAATTTGTCATTCTTACTGGTAAGTGATGTTTAGCATCTCAGCATCCTCTGTAAGGAGTAGTTGTGGTATTTGCCAAGGTGTGGCACAGAAGATATCTCATCTTACCGGGGCTGACTGTGCGCTGGGTGTTGTGAAGCGTTTCCTGTAATACCATGCGATGCTCTTATTTTTCTTCTTGATTCGGAAAAAACCCTCATATTGTGATAAAACCCGCTCTTAGTTCTCATGTAACTTGTTCATACTTTCTTAGTTCATTATCAGTTCCGTTCTTCTCTTTTAGATTTTTTTCCACGGTTGCTTTTTACGCTAAATCCTTGTTGGCAGAGTTTTGCGGTTTCTGATGCAGCATACCACAGATTCTGGACGTGGTCTCTGTGAGGAAGGGAGGGACAGACCTGTAATTGGGAAATTGTGCCTCAAAACCATAGATTTTCTATGAAACGAAGGCTGTGTATTGACTTATGGAAATAAGTATATTTTGAAGTGTATCGGAGTTGGGATGGCCCTAGAACATGCTCGTTAGCGTGGTCCTTATTGCCTCGTGCGGGTACGTGGCGATTTGAAACCAGCTGGCAGCTGAGCTGTGCCGTCGGTCAGCGCCGCTCACCAGCGTCAGATAGGAGCGGAATAGTAAAAGATTTGTTTTTCTTTAGTCAACTGATCGATCGACAATTTATAAAAGCTTTGTATTTGTGACTCACATACGGCTGTGCTGTTAGGAGAGAAAGATTGCCGTAGCGAAAAACTCATGTACGCTTCGGGGAAGCTGGGATCCCCGTAACAAGTGGGGTTCTGCATGGAAGGGATCTTCTGGTGTGGAGGGAGAGCTGGAATTCTGCCCTTCAAAGTAAAATATTAGATACTGCTCCAAACTGATCATTCCTGGTTTAGGTACCAAATTCGCTGAAGTTTTTTCTTGGACAAAGATTCTTGATGGTGTTATTTTACATGAGGGTTTTTAGCTGTATGTGTAGAAAATCTTGTTGAACACACAAAACATAAGGCATGGTATTGTCTTTTATGCATTTTGACCACATTTGTAGGACTTTTCTTTCTGTGTTTTTTTTTTTGTTTGTTTGTTTGGGGTTGTTTTTAAATGTTCAGGAAAGTAAAGATAAAAGAAATTAGACCTTCGGGCATCAACAGAGCTGGGGGAATGCTTAAACACAGATTTCTAAACAAATTATCTGCAAGTCCTTTAAAAAAAATCAGCCGTACTGAAGTTTTAAGCGTGTACAGAAAGTGTTTCTTATATTTCAAAATAGAGAATTACGTGCCAGATAGAGCCATATTAAACGCTCCCCTGACACATCCACATGCCTTCAGTGCTGCAGGGATTCTTTTCTAATTATTATTTGTCTCTGACGTACAAGCTGACAAATGCAGTAAGACTAGATCCTGGAAAGCAAGTGCGTGAGTGACGTGATCGTGGAAAGATGTGCAGTTTCTGCAGGAGCTGGACGCAGGGGGGTCGCAGTGACTTTTAGGAGAGCTGCAGCTCTCTTCTGTGTGCTTTTCCTTTCCCTTTCCCTCCACTCTGAGGTAGGGTGGCATTTTTGATATGTGGGAGTTGCTCTAAATTAATGTCTTGTTTCAAGGCAGGGATACAGCAAACTCTTGCCATAATCAGACTTTTATGAAATTAAATTTAAGTGTAGGAGAAGCAAAGCCCCAGTTGCAAGCAGAGTGTGACTGAGGAGCTGTTCGGAGCTGGGCATGAGCTTGGCCGGTGCTGTAAAGTGTTCCCTGGACACCGTGTCAGATGAGATGTCCCATCATTGCAGGTATAAATTAGGCAATTTTTATTATTCAAATATATTTGGTAATTATTTTGCAAATTCATGAAAATGTTAAAGGAACATTTACTGATTTTTTTTTTTTTTTTTTTTTTTTTTTAAATCCTTCGTGTAACTGTAGGTTATCCAGTTTACTAAGTATAAAAGCTGCTTCATATTGGTTGTGTTTGAGCTTTATGTCTTGTGCTGGTCCAGCAAAGTCTACTGCTGCAGTCTCACGAGTTACTTCTCAAACTGCTGCTGGGAGATAAGCCCTGCTGGTGTAAATCCTGGAGCTGATCCAACTTGCACTGCCGTTCCTGGTATGTTACCCCCCATTAGGCTTCCAAAACAAAGACTCTGAGGATGCTAATAATAGTTGGATGTGTGGATGGGAAACCTGGCAGGTAGGGATAGCGCTGTGCTTGCTGTGCGAGGGTGGCAGTGCACAGCTCCGGGAGATGTCCCTCAGCATAGTCGCATTCGAGTTTTCCTTAATTTCAACAACTCTCCTTTAGAAACGCAGCAGAAGTTTTTCTTCTCCCACTTCTGCGAGGGGAAAAAAAGGAAATATGATCATTGGGTTGGTTTTGATTTTTATATAAATGCAGGTGTTTGCAGTCCAGTGCATAGATAATAGGAAGCGTTGTGTATTTGGTGCTAAAAACAAACCTGTTCATCCAAGTTGTGATCCTGTACAAGTGGATGCTGTTGATGTCCAGTAGAACTGCTCGGGGCGTTGATTTTGTGCGGCTGAGGTCAATGGCAGCGTTGCCACTACGAGTAGCATCAAGCCCCCGATGCGCGTGATGACATGCACATTAACGTTTCGTAGGTTTACAGTCTCCGAGGATAGTAAATCAGCTCATGAACAGTGAAATACCTGGAGCTCTGTGTGTTGCTCTTTTCCTGGCAGCTGATCAGTTTTAGGACTAGGTTCTTCTTTAATATCACGTACGTATCGACATACTGCAGACGTTTGCAATCGCACACTGGTTTCACTGTTCCCCACACAGCAGATGGCAATGATGCAGTTAATTTAACTCTGAAATGCTCACTCTAAATATATATGGAGGAAGGACTATTTTGAAGTGTACAGTAGAAAGTAAATAATTCTAGTTGAGTTGATTAATATAAGGGATGAGTCAATTCTACAGATTAAAATATCTGAAAAGCGTATTTTGAAAAAACATAGTATTAATTTTAATATTGTAAAAAAAAAAAGGAAAATATCTAAAATATACAGAGAACATATGTATATCCAAATGTCTGAGGAATTTCAAGATAATCTACTTTTGTTTTCTGTTGATTTCTATTCCATGGTGTACATATTGTGTGGATTGAACATTGGCTGTTTTAATACTATTGTTAAATTGTATTTTTATTTTGTGTTAAACTAATCATCACAGACTCAGCTTTATTTTGTTTATGTAAAGGTTGCTATGCTATGTAGGTATAAAACCAAGAATTCTATTTTAACAAAAAAGCATTTTATATTATTTATTAAATACATGTTTCTCCAACTTCTGACATTCCACAGAATTTCTGCTCCGTATATGTATAGAAATGGCAGTTCCTTTCAAGCAGGATCAGTCAGCTTTATTCTGTTTTTCATAATAAAGTCGAAATAGTTTCCGTCAGTCTGTCCAGCTTACCATTCTGTTACGAGCACAGTGACTTGCAGGCACTGTCAGGACCGTCTCGAGGTGCAATGGCTCGTGAATGCAGAAACATCTGAAAAACTCTTGCAAATAAACCCCTGGGTTTGGTATTTCTAAATTCCCCCTTTATTCCTCAGCATTCCGGAGAGCGAGCTTTTATTCACATGAGTCTGTGCTGGGTTAATGAGAATTAATGACGTTAAATTGGGGCAAGGAATCAGCTTGATATTTGGAAAAGCTCGGACGTCGGCTCAGATATTTGCGAAGCTCTTTAATTCCAAGGTTAATGAGCGAGTGGAAGGGAGAGCCCGGAGAGGCTGCGGGTGCAGGTCTGCTCGGAGTGGTGCCTTGTGTCGGGCTGGTTCGGGTGTAGGGCAGAGATGGGCTAACTGGCATCGACGATTGCAAAAATGTATGTATTGGAGATGATTTTTGCTGTTTCAGGGCGATTACTTGGTCCTTAAAAATAGGCTAGAGCCCATGAGGACAGGAGAGGTGTCCTGCAGAGCCGGGCGGCCGGGACTGTGCTTGTCGCCCCCGCACTGCAGCCAAGGAGGGGAGCGGGCACCCCTGGGACCCCGGCAGGGTCCGTCTCTCCGGGGGGTGTCGGGAAGGCGAGCCTGCACCCCCCGAGCTGAAACCGCCTGACGAGCCAGCCCCTCGCTGCGAGAAATGGTGGGGCAGGCTCGGCCGGGCGGGGAGCAGGGCTCCGCCATGCTGCCGTCCTCCACGGCGTGGGCCCGCTGAGCGGGGGAGCCGGCGGGCTCGCTCTGCCTGCCAGAAGTGTTTGCTGGAGTGCTGCTACCGCTGGGCACATCTGTAGATAACCAAACCAGGCGCCTCCTTCCCGAGCAAGGTACAAAAATAGCACGAAATTCATCAGATAACTCATTTGCTAAAAATAATTCCAGTTGCAGTCGTGGCCTCTGCAGTTTGGGGAATACTCACGGTGTTAAAGCACGTGCTTTTAATTTCCACTGTGGTGGAGCTTGAAGTACGTGCTCTGCAGGGCTTAACTGAACGACATCTCGAGGGTGAAATGTGGCTTTTGCCAGCCGTGCCGCTGAAGCCGCCTCTTCTTGTTGAGACGCTGCCGGAGGCGAGGGGGGGGGTGGCTGCTTTTCCCCTCGTAGTCGTTCTTGCCTTGTTTTCCATTTTCCCCTTCTCACGCCTGCCTGATCGTGTTTTCTTTCTGCGGCTGAGGAGTGAGCTGTAGTGTTGAGCTGTTTCTTGCGGTTTCTCGGTGTCACCCGCCAGAAACGTGCCGCGATTGGGATAGTGCCGAGCCCAGTGCCGCAAACCTGGCATGTGCCCAAGCATGGATTCGTTAGAAAACCCGGGGGCAGGATCAGAAAGCTGGTTGTTCGTCCAGGGTCAGGATTTATCCGGGTTTGTGTAACTCGCTGTACTGCCAGACTGGAAAAGGAGACGGACCAGGTGTAACGATGGGCTTGCCTGGATGTGGGGCCGGGAAGAGGCTTTCCCGGCTGCAGCAGGCATCTTTTCCTTAAGGAAAGGGAGGGATCAGAGGGCGGGTGAGATGGCAACTAAAAATGAGCCTGAAAAACAGAATAAAGCGAGAGCATCCTAGGAGAGGCGTTTTTACGAGCACTGTTTCAGTGACTACATTCGGTCCTTTTAAAAAAAAAAAAAAAAAAGGAGCAGATTCACATGAATAGCTACTAGTGATTTAAAGAAATATATTGAAAGAGAACCTGTTTTCAATGTGTAATTTAATGGTAAGAAAAGCCAGTATCTGTAAATAACTTTAGATATTGTATCTATGAGAATCATTCTTTGTTTTATGTACTTGGCTCTTTTCATATTTATTGTGCAGAGGAGGGTGTGCCCCGTGCCGGTGTATGCTGCTGCACGTTCCAGTAGTACAGAGACTTATCTTCAGAGTTTACAGTCCTCGGCGATTTGTGACTGATGTGCCACACTTAGTTAATTCCGCCATTATTTTTTTAAAGGGTTATTTTGGCACAGCTACGCTGCTTCTGTGTGTTGGTCAGTACAACTGCTCTCGTATGACGAGAACCCCAATAAAAACCGTCCTTTGCGTGTGTGCTGCCGCCTGGTTCTTTCGGTCTTGCCTGCCCCTTCCCGTGCGGCCGGCGACGCTGTGCCGGGCTGCCCGCCAGGACAGGCAGCTGCCTGCAGGGCGCTGCTGGTCGAACCCCTGCACCCCATTGCCCTCGGCTGCTCTGTGCAGAGGTAAGTCCCTTCGCTCGCCGGGGAAGCCGTTGTTGATGTGCGCGATGTTTGTTCGTGCTTTTTCCACGGGTGGCTGCTGGGGGACGCGCCGGCTGCGTCCTGCGGATGGGATGGTGCCCGCTGCGGCGAGGAGGGCCCTGAGGGTCATCCTCAGCCCAGTGTGCTGGAGCAGCACAAAAAATGGCCCCAGCAGGGACTGTGAGGTGTGTTTTGGGTGACGAACAGTGGCTCTCCGAAAGCGTGGGAGGGACCCTGATGCTCAGAGCCGAGGGGCACCCCAGCAGCGAGCCCTGCATGCAGCCAGGCTCCCCCGAGGCTGCGATGCTGTTGGAGACCATGCAAAGGATCATCTGAAACCGCGTGTCCTCGTGCCGTTCCCGGCTGGAAATGGGGCGTGTGTTAAGCGGTTGTTGGTGAGACAGTTGGGGCAACCCTCAGTCTCGTGCCAGGCTGACAATCCTGTTTCCTTTCTTACTGACAGAGCTTTTCCAGCTCTCGGTGCTGATGCCCTGGGCACGTCCGTGGACCTCTTTGGGGGAGATGTGGAGTGATGGAGGGGGTGGGTTTCACCTTTGCAGCTGGGCTTGGCCTGATCCTGCGTCCTGCACCCCTGGCTGGGTACTGGATGCTGTTGGTGGCTGTGCTGGGGCGGGTAGGACGCAGGTCCTGCCAGTCCCCGGAGCGTCACCCTCTGCCCCGTGTGGTCACCCTCCATGTGCTTTGTCCCCAGCAGAGCTCTGTGGGGAGGTGAGGCTGGGGATGGCTGTGCCAGGACCCCCCTCCAGGGCAGGCAGGGCCCCCTGAGCAGGCAGGGCTGCCTGCTCCCTCCCCACCTGCCCTGGCCGGGCTGCTGACCATGTTCGTGTTAGCCCCGTGGTGACTTTTTCTTTCCACCGACGGGAGGCTATTTTGAGCGTTGCTCTTGGGTCCCTCCCCAGCTCGCCCCCCCCATCTCAGGGCTGGGGCTGGTGGGGGGAGCCAGGGTGCTCCAGGGAGCCCCGTGCCAGAGCTCCGACCCACCGTCCTAGAGGACAGGCTGGTGTCCCCTCCTGCAGCAGCAGAGCACCCTGGCCTGGCTCACGTCAACCCACAGCGGTTCCCCCGCTTCTGTGGGGTGCAGCTGTGCACCGAGGGGGGCACAAACGCGCGTGCCGGGGAGGGCGCGGGTGATACATGCATGTGCTGGGCGGTGCAGAGAGGCCAGGGACTGGGAGGGCTCCACGGTGCCACCGCCTCTCCCCAGCTGAGGCCCCGGTGCCACCGCCGCGGGTATTTTTAGCAGTGACATGTGTCACCTCAGCTGCCGCCACGGCAGGGGGGCGGTGGGGGGAGGCGCACGCTGCCCCGCTGCCTGCTGCCGCTCGCCCGCACGCCGCCTTCGCTCTCCGGCTCGCTGGGGTCCCGCACCGGCGGCAGAGCCCGGTGCCGGTGTGGGCCGTCAGCCCATCGTGCCTGCAGCCCCCCACCCAGGTATGGGCGCTCCGGGGGGGCATTCGGGGCGGCAGGTTGGGGTCAGGGTCTGAATGGAGCTTTTTGGGTGTGCTGGCAGCCGGGCCGTGGGCCCCTCGGCAGGGAGGGCTATTTTTAGGTGGGAATGGATGGCGATGGCGGCAGCCCCGGCTTCGGGGGTGGCTTCCAGCCACTGGTCTGTGCTGGGAGAGGTGCCTGGGAGGGCTGCGATGGGAGCGGGGACAGGAATGGGGACGGTGCTCCCTGCCCTGTGCAGGAGAGCGGCCGGGGACCCCTCGATGGCCTCGGTTCTTGGCACCTACTGGGATGGCAGCGGGTCCTGGGTGGCAGCGGGAGCAAGTCCCCGGCCGGCTCCTGCGTGGGGACCAGACCCATGTGGCTGTGGTCCAAACGGGGCTGCATCCTGCTCCCTGGGTGGGGGGAGCCGGAGTGGTGGTGATGGTGGTCCCCAGCCCTTGTTCATACCATGCTGCGTGCTTGGTTGAGGCACATCCCCCTTTGTGCCTCGGTTTCCCCACGTGCAGAGCAGGACGGTGGGTCCAGCTCCAGCTGGCGGGTGCGGGGTGGCCTGACGCGGGCACCCTCTGGGCTCAGGGCTCTGGCTGTGCCGTTCAGGGCCGGCTCTCCCCCATGGCCGCAGAGCCAAACCTGGGGGGACAGCGTGGGGGCAGTGCCGGTCCCCGATGGGAGCGAGGGCACATCGTGCCCGGGGCTGCCGCCCGAGAAGGCAAGTGACATTCCTCAGCCGGCTCCTGGCCGCTCCCGGCGCTCCTGCCCTTTACTGTACAAGGAGATGTGGCTGCTGGCGTGAGCGGCAGGGCCAGACGAGCCCCGACCCACTCGGTGCATGAATGATCTCGACAGGTGAAGCCAGGGTCAGCCTGAAATGGGGCACGGGCGGGCTCCCGTGGCCGCCCTGTGCCACCCAGCCCAGGGCAGTGGGGTCCCAGCACCACCCTAGTGCCACCAACACCCTGTACCACCAGCACCCTGTACCACCACCTCCCCGCACCTCCCGGCCCCTTGCCGTGCTGTGCCGTGGGCTGGAGGCAGCTGCACATGGCCATGCCCTCCCCAGCACCGCCAAACCACCCGTCCCCTCCGTGCCCGGGCTGCTGCGCTCAACCCGGTGCCATGAGCTCAGACTGGGGCAATGCCCGGCAAGGTCACGGTGCTCCCGGCCCCGGCACAGCCCTGGGGCCAGCGGGAGCCCCTGGCTAACTCTCTCCTCTCTCTCTGCCTCGTGCACCTGGCGTGGCCCCACGGCTCTCCGTACAGCACCTTCCTGCCTCGGCGCCGGCATGGCCATCTCCTCGCGCCTCGCGCTGTGGGAGCAGAAGGAAAGTTTTGGTCCGGGGTGGCACCAGCGGTGTTTTGTGGCTCGATGCTCGCGGGCTGCCCGGGGGCTTGGTGCTGGGCAGGGGACGCACCGCAGCCAGCCTGCCACACGCCTCTGGGGTCAGCGTCCCCCCGCCTCCCTGCGCACACCGCTCCTGCTGCGTCCAACCCTGCCGGCCCTGGGCGCCTTTGCAGCCTGAATGTCCTGGTTTGAGCAATTTTGCCGCTGTTTGGGGCACGTGGTTCCCTGCAGGGCCAAGACTTGTGGAACTTAGTGGGGCTTGCTGCTGGCACTGCTCGCGGTGGCACGGCTGGGAAAGCCCGTCGCTGTAGGAGCTGAGGGAAGTGGGGCCGGGTTTCGGCTTGGGGCCCAGCACGCAGCAGGTCTGCATGTGGCCACGGTGATGCCAGGAGCCACTTCTTGACTCGCTGCAGCCGGGATGGTTCCTCCTGGGGCCATGCTGGAGCTGCTGGGCATTGGGCAGAGCCAGCAGCGCACGTGGGCTCCCCACAGTGCCTGGCCCTCGGTGGTGTGCGGAAACCTTAGCGCTTCTCTGCGGGGCTTTTCTTCTTGGTGCTTCTCCTGCTCGCCACGGCATCCCCAAACCAGCCGGTGCTCGCGAGCAGCCCGCGGCCTCGCCGGCAACCTGCAAGATGCCTGCAACCGCAGCCGGCCTCACCAGCAGAGCAGGGCCCTGGTGCTCAGCTCCACCGCTCGTGCACGCTCGTGCTGCTAACGCGCCCGCGGGGCTGGCTTTACTGGGGCTCCTGTCCCTGCACCGTGTCCCGTAACCTAGCCTCTGCTCCTACAGATACGGGACGAGGACCGGGGGCCGCCCCCATCTGCCCCTCCCCTGCTCCTGTCGGTCATCCCCGGGGGGTTCATCAAGCAGCTCGTGCGGGAGACCGAGAAGGAGGCCAAGGCGGCGAAACTGAAGAAGGAAACCAAGGCAAATGTGAAAGAGGAGGTGAGCAGTGATGAACCCCACGCAGCGCCGGGGCGTCCTGCCTTGGTGCTGGCTGGGTGTCCCCATCTGTCCCCAGCCCAAAGTGGTTGGGGGATGCTGCCCATCCAAGGCAGCAGCAGCCAGGGTTGCTGTGGTGCTGCCAGCCCGCTCCTCTGGGACTGGGGAGGGCTGCAGGGCACCCCCGTGCTGGCCCCAGCTGGGAGCCTGAGCTTTTCTTTTGCACAAGCTGGGTTGGACAGCGAGGCCCAGGCTTGCAGCACACCATCGGCTGCAGCAAGCTGCAGCCCTAGCCAGCCTCCAGCCTTGAGCAATTAATGCTGGAGACTTCATTAATCCAACATGCCATTCCTGACTTGCTTAATTGGAAGGCGAGTAATTAAGCAGAGTGTGAAGCTCTCTGGTTCAGCTCACTGAGCTCCGGAAGGGGAGTGCATGGGGCATCCCCAGTCGCGGCACCCAGTGGTGACCCAGGATGCGGCGGGTGGAGGGGTGGGATGTGGCAAAGCGGGAGGGAGGAGGAGGAGGAGAAAGATGCCACCACCGACTGCGACCTTGCAGCCAGGTCCGGGCAGGCACCCGCAGCCATTGGCCATGCCCGGAGCGAGCGGGTCAGGGCTGGAGCTGCGTGTCCTGCCGGGCTCTGCTCTGCACGGGCATCCGCACCAGGCTGCGGCTCCTGGGGCCAGGGCTGAGATCAGGTCCTTTACCCTGTCCCTCTCAGACCTGGCTCCTCTCCTTTGCTTGGCAGCCCGTGGGGGAGGACAGCGAGGCCCAAGCCGGGGACGCCCCAGCTGCTGGAGGAGAGGTGGCCAGCGAGGGGCAGCCGCTGCAGAACGGGCTGCACACAGAGGGGCAGGGGAGCGAGGGGGTCGTGGCCCCCCCACGCAAGGAACTGCCACCTGGGAGGGCTGCGCCGGGGGCCATCCCCAGCAAAGCTCTGTTCTCTGTGCCCGGCCCAGCAGCGGCTGCCCCCAAACCAGTGGAGACCCCTCACCCGGAGGCTCCCAAGACAGCGAAGCTGTTGTGCCTGGAGAAGAGCCCCAAGGACCCCTGCCCGGGGGGCAGCCCCACGGCTCCAACCCCTGCATCCAGCAAGGGCCCCCAGCACTGCAGCAAAGTCCCAGCGAAGGAGGGGGACGCGCCCAAGGAGACGGGCCCTGAGAGCACCAAGAAGGAGAAGGGGACACTTCTGAGCCACGAGCAGCACCCAGCCAAGGGGAGAGCCAAGAGGGAGCCGGGGCCGGCCAGGAAAGAGCCAGAGAAGATGAAGAAAGATGTTGGAGGTGGCAAGAAGGAGCTAAGGGAAATCAAAAAACCTGGAAAAACTACAAACAAATCAGAGGGGCCCAAGGGGGAGCCGGGAGGGATCCAAGAAAAGTCAGAAGATGCGGCGAAGGAGGTGGGGAAGGTGAAGGAAGAGCTGGGAGAGGGTAAAGAGGCACCGGGAGAGAGCAAAGAGGAGACGGGCGAGAGCACGGACAAGGACCAGGTAACACATCCACAGACCTGCCGGGCTGTTACCCCGTGTCTTGGGGGCACTGATGCCATTTTCTGGTTTCATGTAGCTCTTCCCGTTCATGTGGGCTCAGCTGGGGGCCGGCCAGGAGGGCAGAGGAGGGGCAGGGGTTCTGGCTGGAAGTGTTGCTGTCCGTGGGGCAAGCGCAGTTTGTCCAGCTCACTCTTCTGATGGTTCCTGCACGATTGCCCTCTCTCCTCCCCACAGGCTCCGAGGGATGTTTGGTACGAAGCGGAGAAGGTCTGGCTCGTCCAGCAGGACGGATGCACGCTTGGTAACTTGCCTTCCTCTGCCCTTGCTTTCCAGCACCGAAGACAAGAGCTGTCTTAAGCCTGGCTGTGGTTTGGGAGCAGGGTGGGTGCTGGGTGCTGCTCCAGCACGGTGCCTGGCCGAGCCCCAGTGGGGCCATGGTTGGAGGTCGCCCCTCGGCAGCTCCCCACGCCACAGCCGGCTCTTCCCCGAGCTGCCTCGGCTGTGCCGTGCAGGAGGGACTCATCATCCTCTTGTCGCAGCCACGCAGCTGAAGCCGGACGTGGGGACACCCGAGCTGCCGGCGGGGAGGGTGAGGGTGCGCCGGGAGGCAGATGGCAGCATCACGGAGGTGGACGAGGACAGCGTGCAGCGGGTGAGCCCCCTCTTTGGTTTTGGCCAGCACAGGGGTGGGAGCCCTGCCCACAGCGCCTGGTGCATGGCAGTGCCCAGGCAGGATTAGACCCGGGGCAGCCCTGTTGCTCGGGCCATCATCCCGGGCTGGATGGGGCCGGGGTGCCGGCGGTGTCTGGCACAGCCCGTGCCACACGGCAGAACTCGAGGGGGGCTCTGGCTATCTTCCTGCAGACCAACCCCCCCAGCCTGGATTACGCCGAGGATCTGGCCACGCTCATCAACCTCAATGAGTGCAGCGCCATGAACACGCTGCAGCAGCGCTACCAGTCCCGGCTCCCCTACACCTACGCCGGGCCCAGCCTGGTGGCCATCAGGCCCAGCTTCGCTGCCAGCAGCAGCTCGGGAAAGGTGAGGCGGGGACCGTGGGGCGGCCGGGATCTCCCGTGGGAAGCGGTCACCGACCCCCATGGGGACAGTGGCGGAGGGCGCCGGGCGCTGCGGTGCCGGCAGATGGCACCGTGGAACCGTCACAGCGCACGGCCGGGACGCGCGGGGGATGCTCCGAGGACGCTCAGGACCAGGGATGCTCGGGGCCGGGAAGGATAGGGGCTGGAGGTGCTCTGAACACACTGAGGGGCAGGGATGCTCTGGGGGATGCTTGGGGCTGGGGATGCTCTGGGGACATTCAGGGATGGGGACACTCAGAGCCGGGGATGTTCTGAGGATACTTGGAGCCGGGGACACTCGGGGCCAGGGATGCTCGCAGCTGGGCACCTCTCCCAGCACAGTTTTCCTGGTGTCCAGGAGAAAATTGCTGTGTTGCTGTGACTGCACCCCTTGAGCGGTCCGGGGGCGCTGGGGCTGGGAAGGGAACCGGCCCGGGGTGCAGTGCCTGGGGTGGTGCTTGGCAGAGCTCTTGCTCACAGGCAGGCTGGAGCAGGTCCTGCTGCAGGTTCCCTGGGTCTGTCCCCAAACCAGTCTCCGGTGCTGGTGCAAGCAAGGCTGGGCTGGCTGGGCCATGCAGTGTTTCCCCTTTCCTGGGAACCCCTGGGGTGTTCTGTACCCTGGGGAGAAACCATCACCCTGAGTGTGAGATATCTTCAGGATTTTCTCTACGGGGAGAGAACTTCTAAGGGTTGTTTTGGGACATACTCTCCCACTCTCTCCCTGCCCGCAGGCATTCAAGGGGAAGCGGGACAGCATGCCCCCCCACATCTGCTCGGTGGCACAGAGAGCCTACAGGAACCTGCTGATGCAGCGGCAGGATCAGGCCATCGTGCCCCTGGGGCGCAGCGGGGCTGGGAGGACCACGTGCTGCCAGAGCGCCCTGGAGTACCTGGTGGGCATGGCGGGCAGCGTGGATGGCAGGGTCTCAGGTACGGGGCATGGCGGGCAGCGTGGATGGCAGGGTCACAGGTACGGGTCTGGACGGCCACTGAGAGCTCCAAGCCCCAGCAGCGATGCACCAAGCACCGGCAGTGGGGCTGTGGGGTGCTTGGTGCTGGGCAGAGTCAGTGCACGGAGAGTGTCCGTGCAGGCTAGGGAGCGCACGCAAATGGGAAGGTGATGCCGTTTCCATCCAATGGCCTCCATTCGACCCACTCCCAGTCTGATTCGTGCCCCTTTGGGGTGGCTCCGTGTGGCTGTGCAAGCACAGCACGGGCTGGCGGGGCCACGGGGCTGCAGCCGGGAGGCAGGCGAGCGGCAGGGCTGCGAGTGCCCCTGCCTCTTACCTGTCCCAGGCCCAACAGATTTGCTATTTTGACAAACACCCGAGTAAGCACCAGAAGGGAATTACTTGCATGCTTGGGGCAGCACTTTTCCCCTCTGATCAAGTTACTGGTGACGTGAGAGGAGGTGCTGTTAAGCAATCAGTAGCTTTAGAGGGCAGGTTTGGATTTTGGAGCGAGCTCTGGGTACACCATGCTCTTGCAAAGGGCTGACAAATGGCCTGGAGCAGGGTGGAGGTGTGGGCAGGCTGGCACGTGCCCCTCCTGCCGACACACGTGCTCTTGCGGTGCGAGATGCTAACCCCACGCCCAGTGCGTGCCCCAGGTCCCCATGCGCTGGGACAGACCCCCGGGAGCAGCAGGCGGAGGTGCAGCCAGGAGGAGAAGCCTCCTCCAGCGTTTGTTTGCAGCCCTTGGGCTGCGCTGGTGCAGCAGCAGCGCGGTCTGATTCTCTCCCGGCGAGCATTGGAGCAATGCAGGGCTACAGCCATCGCAGGGTGGCTCAGGGGGCTGCTGGTGCTGGTTTTGCAGTGGAGAAGATCCAGGCGATGTTCACAGTCCTGGGAGCCTTTGGGTCAGCGACCACCGGCCACAGCAGCAGCTCCACACGCTTCTCTATGGTCCTGTCGCTGGATTTCAGTGCCACCGGCCGGATAACTGCTGCTCACCTCCAGGTACCCCAGGGGCCCCGTTGCCTGGCGAGTCGGGAGTGCTAGGGCTGAACCTGGAGGTCCTCAGGATGGGGGCAAACAGCCCCCGTGCATCTTCCCGGCCAGGCTGGCGCAAGAGGAGCAATGCTCTGCTCTGCTTCTCCTCCTGGACCAAAGGCGCCCCCAGATCGCAGCTGAGCAGGAGCTCTGTCAGCAGTGTGGGGGGGTCCCCCACAGCCCACCACCCCCTCCGCTGGCAGGGAGCGCAGAACAGCGCTGGAATGAAATGTTTATGAGGAAATGTATAATTCAGCATTTCATTAGCAGCACCTTACTCGTCAGCCTTGAGCAGAAGCCTCTGAGGGCTTTTATCACCATCAGGGCTGTTATGCAAAGGTACTTTAATCAGAGCTGCCCGAGGCCCTGGGCCTCAGCTGGTGGAGGAGAGGGCTTGAGCTGGTGTCTGCTTGTGGGGAACACCAGGGCTTCCCGTGGCTGCCCCATTGCTGCCCCTCCTCTGCCCCAGGTACCGACAGGGAGCCAATGTCCCGGTGCGGCCATCCTCGCGCAGGAGTGGGAATGTGCCCCTGGGAGCATTCGCTCCCCGGACCACTAATACCTTCCTGGGATGCTCATAGGAGGACAGGACAACTGGGGGTTCCCAGCTCCGCAGGGACTCGTTCCTGGTGTCAGTGCTGGCTTTGAACAACCTTGACAAGGCTGGAGGCAGATCTAGGCTTGTCTCAAGCCTGGGCAATGGTTAATCCATTACTGGGACACAGAAACTGTAGCATCTCTGCTAGGGCCATCGCATTGCCCAGACCTCTGGAGGCAGGGAGGGACCGTGGGTGTTGCACCCACATGCTGAAATGTTGCCCCTTGATGCATGCCTGGGGCATGATTCCGCTCTTGCACAACCTGCAGCGCTCTGGGTGGGAGGAGCAGCCTCCAAAGCCTGCCGTGGCCCTGCAAGAAGAAATCCAGCCCCTCCTTGACAGCTCCCAGTAGCATCTCCCCATCTCTGGGTGCCACTGTCCCCTCTCTTCCCTGTGTACCTGGCTTGCCTGGTACACCAGCCACCCTGCCCGCACCGAGGGGCTGTCCCTGCCTGCATGCTGGGGGCTGCTGCTCACACCAGCCTCCATTCCCTCCCCCAGACCATGCTGCTGGAGAAGGACCGCGTCGCCCAGCAGCCCCACGGAGAGAGCGGCTTCAACGTCTTCCCCCTGATGCTGGCGGGGCTGGATGCGGCGCACAGGTGGGTGTGCGGCTCCCACAGCACCGGGCGGCTCTGCTCCTCGCCTGGCTGCTCAGCTGCCCCATCGCCGAGGGGCTCCCCCATGATTTGCTCCAGCAATGTGATTTTTGAGACCCCTCTGATAAGAAAGAGATTGTGAGGGTGATGGCATTAGTGATGCTGCAGGGCTTTTCATACTCTTATATATTAAAGATTTTCTAGGAAACAGGGGCATTTTCTGGTGGTTTTTTTGGCCCTTCACTAAAACTGAAACTGGGCTGACCGGATGAGAAAGAGGTCCCTTTTCCTTCTCACTTCTGGCTTTCCCCGCAAGTTGTGCATCCACATGCTGCCCTGGGCAAAGTGTCCTGGCGCGTCTGGTGCCGGCTCTGTCCCCCTGCCTGGGGCAGAGCCGTGGAAGCCTTTCCCGACGAGGCTCCTTGGACGTTGCTGTGAAAGCAAAGGGGCTCTGTGGGTGTCAGAGACACTCCCCGAGGAGAAGGCAGGGGGTTTGGGAGTGCTGGGGGCAGGAGGGAGTTTGAGTCTCATTTTCTGTAACTGCTTCCAGGACGATGCTGCACTTGCACCAGGTGGCTGAGAGCAACTCCTTTGGGATCAAGCCGTTCTCGAAGGTAGGGAGAAATGCTGGAGCCCCAGCACCCCTCTGACAGCCCCGCAGGAGCAGGGGAGCTGCCAGGACCTGGGCCGCTGCTGCCTGGTGTCTGTGGTCAGGTTTTGGACACCCCCGTCTGCCCTGGGGACAGAGCCTCCTGCTCTGGGGTCAACAACCCCTGACGTTTCCCTGCGGCAGCAGCTCCTGGGGGGTGAGCGTACCCTTTGGAGAGCCCAGAATGCAATTTTTAGGGCTAAAAGTACTGCATTTGTTTTCCAGCACCGGCTCCTTATTAGTCTGAGCCATTTGCAAAGATGAGGCAGATTGCGTACGAGCCAAGCGCTGGGATGAATAGCAGCAATTTGCAGTTACATCACCTACTGATGAATTCAATATTCAATCTTCATTAGGTAGCTCCTGCTCCAGTCTGGCGGCCAAAGGAATCAGTTGTTTGAGCAGCGGCTCTCATGGAGGGCACGGCGAGGTGTCGCAGGTCCTCACCCTGCTGATGCAGCAGCAGATTTGGGTTCAGAGACGGGGTTTTACCCTCCTTTTGCAGTCCCCGATTCCTCTGGGATCCCCATCCCAGCACAGAAGGTTTTCCCGCTGGGATGCAGAGGGTCAGCAGGAGGTGGGCAGCACCTCTTCAGTTCAGGCAGTGCGAGCTCTGCAAAGGGGACAAGCACTGTCCCCACCACCACTTCTCCTCCTTCCCAGTGACATTCTCCACAGCACATGTGTGTCCCTGGAAAGCCGGGCTTGGCCATTCGGTTCAGCATGGCATGGCAGGGTTGTCCAGGGAGCACCCAGGATGCTGGGGATGGGGGTGTGGAAGGATGAACCACCCAAAATCCCCCCGGGAGGATGAAACCCTGTGCTGCAGCCTGGCCTGGCTGAGCAGAGATGTTGGTAGTGCTCCGTTTGCCTGCTCCGGAACCAGCCCAGAAGGAAAGCCAGAGTGGTGGTGTGCTGTGTCTGCTTTCAGTTGGAGTTTGGGGAAATTTGTCAGATTTTCCTTTCTGAATGGTGCTCTGGATGCTGAGACCAAAAATCTAATTGGCGGCATCCCAGCCTTCATCCCTGCAGCTGGTGGGGAAGGATAACCCCTGCTGTGACACCGGTGTCACAAGTATTTGGGGTATTTGTTTGAGTCTGGAGAAATTGCAGACCTCAGCTGTGTTTTCTCATTAGTAGCTGCCCCATAGACCTCTGCAGGAGCTGAAATCCTTCAGACCAGGCGGGCTGGTCCTTGCCAAGACAGGGATGCTGCCTGCTGGAGCCCACGTGTGGTGTCTGGCCCCGGGGCTGCAAGTGTCTGCATCAAAAATCCTCAGTTAGGGGGAAAAAAGCCCTAATTTTGTGGTGGGGCTGCATTTGCAAAAAAATTGCAGGAGTCATGGGCAGGGCCGCAGTGTTGGTGGTGGGCAGATAAGGTCCTGCTGGTGGCTGGAAGCTGTTTAGCTGGCCCCAGCACACCTGCGGGCGGGTGTATTTAGTGAGAAGTTAGAAGATATGAAATGTCTACCTCCGGCTGCTGCTTTACGTCTCTGTAGACACTCCTGAAGTGGGAATTATGCGTTGTTGTACAACAAGAAGATGTACCCGGGCTTGCTCCTAACACCAGGCTCTCGAGGAACCTGCCAGGGGCTTCTCCCACCGCTGTCCAAACTGTTCCTAGAGTCCCTTATTGTCTTCTCCTTGCTGGCCATATGGTTTTCGTATGCCCTTTTGCGTTCCCCTCCCTGTGTAACCCTGTATCCCCCATGCCCAGCGCCTGGGATACTCCGGCAGAAGCAGTGATGTTTCCCCTCCTCTCTCTTTCCGCCTGCAGCCCGAGGAGAAGCAGAAGGCCTCAGCGGCGTTCGCCCAGCTCCAGGCTGCCATGGGCACGCTGGGCATCACGGCGGAGGAGCAGGAGGCCATCTGGCGCGTCTTAGCCGGCATCTACCACCTGGGAGCCGCTGGGGCATGTAAAGGTAAGGGGGGCTCCTGCCTCTCCTTTCCTTATACCTCGTCTTGGTGCCGGGGGTGAGAAAGCATGTCCAGCGGTGATGGGTGCTTGGGCACGTTGCACACCAAGAAGTGTTTGGGAGCGATGCTCGCCCGGAGGCTGTTGCACGGGTGGTTGCTCTGAGCTCTCCGTTGCATGCGGAGGAGCTGCCTTGAGCTGGGCGATGCCGCGTGCTGGCGTCCTGCCCCGCGGGGGCTTCTGGAGTGGGTCCGTCCCACAGCCACGCGTGGGCAGGATGGGGGCTGCAAGACGTTGCCTTGTGCCTGCTCTTTGGGAAGGACTGGGGTGGGTAACGCGTTTGTTGGCACGTTGTCCCCAGTGACGCTGCGAAGGGACAGCTTCAGGTGGCAATAATTTTATCGTCTCTTGAGTGTCTAATACAGTAACTGAATTATAATAGGTTGAGTCTGGATGAAGATTGTACTTATAAAGACTTTGTTAATACAGGCATATAGAAACTGCCTTATGCCTTATAAACTACTTTAAGATGCGCTCTAACCCATTTTAGAGACAGCCACATTGATTTACACACTTCCATTTATGAAGGCTGCATAAAGGCTGCTATAAACTAAGCCATAGACATTTATAAATGTCTCTGCAACATGTCATAACACATCTTACGGTAATTTATGCCATTAATCATTTATTAATTATTTTAAAAGGATGAATGCTGTCGTCACTTACAGCAAGTTCTCTTTCTCTCTGGTGTTCTCTTTCCCCATCTCCATCGCCCCTTCCAACTTTAAAAAAATGACCCTGCTGTCTCAGGCATAAGGCTCTTGGCAAAAAAAAAAAGGAAGTCCTTCTGCCTTGAGAGTTTTCAGGAGAGCAGATTTTGGAGATGCATCTCATTTTAAGAGTGACCAGCTCAAAGGCAGATGAAGGGACAGTTTCTGTGTTGGCCACGGAGAGTTTGCTGGGTGAGCTGAGCTGGTTTGCTCAAACTTACTGAACTTTCTGTCCCAAGCATCCTGCAAGTCAGTCTAGAAGTGAATCGAGTGCTGTATTCAACAAATCTTGTCACAATTATTTCAGCATGAATAAGAGTGTTAATAGTGGGCCCAGGCAGGGCTTGTGGCTTCGGAGCAGACTTGGGTATGGGATTAACAACCAGAGCATGTCTCAGCATCACTCACTCTGGTATTGATTTCCCCATCGTGCATCAACAAAAGGGGAGAAATGAAAGGAAATATGGATAAAAAATGGATCAAAGCTGGATGGAGCAAAAGTCTCAGTGGGGGCGATGACTCTTTTAATGTGGTTAAACCTGTCTCCTGATAGCTATCTCTTCCCTTCCCCTTTCATGCACTTTGAAGTTGTATATTCAAAATCCTCTCCTTGAAATCTCACCAAAGGGAGCCTCATTGCTGGTTTTTCGCTTGCGTTCAGGAGTGCAGCCAGGCGCTGCGGACGCCATCGCAGCCGCCGCCACTGTCGTCCCCGCGACGGCAGCCCCAGCACGTACCGTGCTCCGGCTGCCAGGCTCCAGCACAGGTTAAATGCACCTTTTTTTCCTTCTGCTGATGGCTATCATCTCATCACAAATTCAGTTTGTCCAGGAATGAAACAGGAGCGAATAGCACCACCTCTCTCTGGCTGAGAGTGGAAAATACATTTGCAGCTAGAAAAACACTGTGAAGAAAAGGTTGAATTTCAAAAGCCTGCTCCGTCCCGGTGTCAGCATTTCCCATTGCCTTTGAAACGTGTTAGAGCAGCTCTTTTTGTGAGAAAGCAGCCTGACAGCCGGAGGCCAGCGGGGCATCCTAGGTATCCATTTACCTACGTTCTTCCAGTCCCTTTTGTGGGCTGCATACATATTTTCATTTATTCATTGCCTCTTTAACAGGGAAGGAGGTTTTGGGCGCAGCTGGGGGTCGGCATTCAGCTCGCTCTCAAGCTATCCGTTTTGCTGGCTGTTATAAAAAGAAAGCATCGTGGCTCCCTGCTTTCTGCTGGCTTCCCACCACACACCTTTAATAGAGGCGACTGGGTTTCTAGTGGCTGCAAGTCACTGAAGTCCTCCCGGTGCTGCAGGCAGGTGTGCGCCATGGACGGGAGCCAAGCGTGGCTCCCCCCAGCACCCCCGGTGCACTGGGCAGAGGTTGCTGCGAAACCAGCGGCCTGAACACCTTGGATGAAGGAAAACCATAAGGGCAGAAGTGCAGGAGGGGGGTCTTGAGCCGCTGCTCAGGCAGGGGAGGCTCTGAGCCGCCCCAAACCCCGTGGAGGCCAGCGGCACCAGGGCAGCATCCTGCATCCCCACCCTCCCACATCACCATGCGGATGGGGCTGGTTCCCCACGGCAGCAGCCCCGATGGCAGAGGGATGGGAGTGCCTAGGCAGCCAGGGGGGATTTTGGGGTCCGGTAGGGGAGACCCCCAGCAAGTAGCAAGGGGGCAATGCCCAAGCTGCTGGCAGCTGCGGGCTGCCATGGCCCAGGCTGGGTCCTGCACAGCCCCACCGCTGCAGCATCGCTCCCTCGGGAGGCAGGAGAATGAGCACCCCTGTTTAGGAAACCGAGGGATCGAGCAGTTTGTGAGACGGGCCTGGGTCGTGCGGGGGCTGGAGCAGAAGGAGGGGCCGAGCCCGGGGTCCCACGTGCCGGTGCGCAGTGCCCTGCCGTGTGTCTCCAGGGTCTGCAGGCAGATGGGGCTGGCAGGAGCAGTAGGGATGAAACCCCCTTGAACACCCTTCTAGCTCTGTGAAATGGAAAGTTTCCAGAAGGGCTGGAAGCCATTTAGCCAAGTACAGTAATGGGGACGTCCATCAAAACGTAAGAGGGAGAGCACCTGGCAGGATCCGATGGGCATTAATTATGCAGCTTCCTGAGCGTAGATGTCAATCAGGAGTGGACTCGGGTGACTTACTGCTTTCTCACCAGAGCTGAGAAAAACCCTTAAACCTGCATTATCGCTGATGTTTTACAGCCTCTGGGATGTAGTGACCTTTCCTTAATTGATGTGGAAATGACACTTTGTTCTTAGGTCCACCCAAGCTCAATGCTCAGATTTACCCTCATTTTTTATTGCTGCCTATTGCTAAAAGGAGGAGGGCACAGCGTATCCGTAATTAGCAGTGCGCCAGAGTTTCCCTTTTGTGACAAATATATCTGTCCCCGGGGTGGTCACTGTTGCAGAGGAAAAAATGCACGGGTGGCTGCAGCGCGGTGGGGACGATGGAGCTGCAGTGCTGCTGCTGGTGCAGCCCAAGCCGGGTGCTCCAGCCACGCGTGGGCTGCCATCGGGAGAGGAGCACGGAGGGGGCCGGGCAGTAAATTGCATAAAGCAACATTGCGAAGCTGCGTGCCGATCGTTCCTCTCCCAGCACCTCCACCTTGCAATGCTCTCAGACACCTGCCTGCAGAGTGTAAGCCTCTGCAGTTTGCTCGGGGGGGGGAGCCCACTGCGGCCCCTCCTTTCCCCGGGATTCCTGTAAGCGCAGAGGACGTGGGTTTGCAGGGAAAGCTCAGGCATCGTTGCTTGAGGTTTTGGTGTCACTTGCATGGTCCCCAGCACCGGCTGCAACGGCCTTGCAGGCGTCAGAGATGAAGAGGAGCGAGCAGGACCCAGCGCAGGGAGCCTCTGCCCCTGCTTTAGCTTTGCTTTTCCTTTGCAGAGCAGCTGTCCTGGGGCTGGTCCCCAGCGGTGGCCTTGGGTGAGGTTAAATCACCGGCTTTGCCGTAGCTCCGTGCTGCGGGTGAGCGAAAGGCCACCTCACGCCTGACGGGAAGGGCTCCTCTGCTTCCCTGCATCGTTCATCAAAATGATTCTTGGAAAGGATTGCATTAGGGCTGGCCTCTCGATCTTGCTGATTTTTCTCTCTCTCTGTTAAAGCCTTTTGCTCTTTGGCACCTGGGTTTTTTTGCCGTAGAGGGAAGCGCAGCTGATTTTGCGTGTTTTGTTTTCGGTAGGATGGTGGCTCTCTGTGCCTCTTGAGGTGCAACCCTCGGGACCAAAAGTTTTGTCCTGATGAAGCCTGATGGCTTCATGGGAAAGACCTAAACCAAGGTGACACAGTCTCCAGGCGCTGGATTGTAGTGCAGTGACCATCCAGCCACAAGCCTCTGCACACTGGAGGATGTCCTTAGGATTTCTTTTCCCCAGGGAAGGAGATTTAGGCAGAATGATGTGTCCCCCCCAGGGCAGGGGGACCCCGGTTTGGAGCACAAATTGCACAGAGCTGCGTGGTCTGCTGCCCGGGTCTGCAAAATGAGGAGGTTTGCTGGAAATTGTGTTTTGAGCAGGTCAAGCCCCATGCAGGGAGCAGGAGGGAGATCCAGTCCTGCGGGCAGTGGGGTGCCGGGGGGTCTGCACCCTGGTGCATCCCTGCTCAGCGTGGGAGCTGTTTTTTCTCTGTGTCCTGGCTGTGGTCTGGGGTTCAGAGCCGGGGGAGCAGGAGCAGAAAACTCTGGGAATAGTTGGAGTCCTAGCTGGAGCCCGGCTGCTGCTGCCGGCTTGTCGGGGGCCTGGGGGGGCTGGCTCGGGGGTTCCTGTTGACATTGCCTCTCCTTCATGGAGGTTTTTACAATCACCACCATGGCTCCTGGTCCAGGTGGGCTGTCTCCCCGCACGCCGAGTTATGGCGCTATCTGTTCAGCGCTCTGACATCTTTATTACAAACAGTCGGGGAAATGCAGCCAGAATGGCAGATTTCTTTAATCATGCTATTACACAGCTCTTCCCTTTGTTATATATAGGCTTTAATGTGTCATACATCAGGCAACGGGTCAACAGAGAATAGACTGGAGAATTTAGTGCAGGACAAATAAATTAACCATTCAAGCCAAGAGGAGCCTCCTCTCTCTCCCTGTCCCCTCCCAGGGTAATAAAGAGGAACAAATGGGCTTTTTTATTTGTCCCATTAGCAGTGCAAATGTTTTAACGACAAAATAAGTGGAAGAAAAAGGACAGGCTGACAACGCGCGCCCCGAGCAGCCGAGGGGGCTTGGGAAGGCAGGGGAACAGGGCTGCTGGCTTGCATGGGAAGGGGGCTCGCGGCGAGGCTGAGCCGCCCCGTCCCAGCAGCGAGCCCGTGATGCAGCTCCCCGGCAGCGCTGCTGTTGGCTCGCAGGCACCAGCCCAGGCAGCGGTGGGGATGGGGATGGGGATGGGGATGGGGGGATGGTTTCCAGCCCCTCCGGGCTTCCCTGCTGCTCCCCATGCTTTCCAAACCAAAATAAAAACCAGAAACGCTGCGGCTGCCTGGGCAGCACACGTAGGCATGGGAGCGAGACGAAGCTGGTGCTGACCCTGTGTTTTCCTACTGCTTCTCTTAAATATTAAATGGGCCGAAGTAATTACCTTTTAGGTGTTAAAGCTGGCGTGTTTTACAATGGTCACATTACACCCAGGAGGGCTGTACGCCGCTGCCTCTGTTTATATTTTATGAAGTGTGAAATGGTGCCCGACCTCTCCCGGGGCGGGCTGCTGGGGGGGCCAGCGGCTGCGGGCTGGGCAGATCTGCAGCGAGGAAAGCTGCGGGCACAGTGGGGTTTGCAGCAGCGGCCGTGCCCCCAGACTTGCTGACTCAGCATATGCGAGCTGCTAACAGCAAGGGTGCAATTTGGGGAGCACCAAAGGGCCAACGCCCCAGTAGGGGAAGGAATGTGTCTGGGGGGTACCAGTATGGCAGGCAGCACCACGCCAGCCTCTGACACCATGTGGTGGTCAGACAGCGACTGTTCGGTTTTGTGGAGGTGTGAAAGATGGCACGGCATCCCTCTGCCCGGGGCAGCAGGACGTCTTCCACACCGGAGCAGCACGGTGCAGGCATCTGGTTTCCCCACTTGCAACTGCTCCATTGGGAAGAGTTTGCACTGCGGCAGGTTGGGCGGAGCGGAGCCCCTTGCTCGTCCCTGGGATGCCGGAGTGGCTGGCGTGGGATGCCGGAGTGGCTGGCGTGGGATGCCGGCTGCGGGAACCTGGCCAGCAGGGCAGGTCTGTGCAGCCCTGGCCCCACAGCCCCTCTGCTCCCCGGTGCGCAGCAGCGTGCAGAGATCTTCTGTCTGATGGGGATCAGCCTCTGTCCAGCCAGCTCAGATGAAAACAAGTGAAAACAAGCTAAATCAAAGCCTGGATTGCTGAGGCAATTCTTCTGTCTTCTCCAGCACAGCCCTTGATGTTGCAGTCCTTCAGTCAGAATAAAAAATAATGGGAAAAAATCAAAGGGGAAGGGAAAGGGGGGATGACTCTCGTGGGTGTGCTGTGAAGCACCCCTCAGCCCCGGCCCTGCGGAACGTGGCCTTTTGCTGCTTTGTGCACCACCTTGGCCAGGAGCAGGGGACCCCAGTCCCCCATGGGGCTGGCCAGGATGCAGCCATCTCCCACTCTCCATCCCAAACCCTCTCCCAGCCACCAGCTGCCTGCTGTATTTTAAGGGCTCATCTTAGCCGTGGGCCCCCGGGCTAGCTCCTCACCAGTCAGCACCTAAAAGCGCTACCCAGAGGTCTCTGGGCAACTTTGCTCGTCTGCTCCCATTTCTGCTCATCCCCCTCTGTGCTCCTGAGCGTGCGCCAGCCAGCTGCCTCCGCAGCACCTTTCTTTCCTGGATTTGTAAAAGGCAGATTGCTTCCCTGTTGGTTTTAATCATTAAGCTGGAATTGCTATTGCTAGATGTAAATAACGTGTGCCAGCTCTGTTTGCTGACGGCGCTGGGAGGAGCGCTGCTCTCGGGCTGATGGGGACAGCAAACATTGCTGGGGCTGAGGAAGGTGATCTGGGATTTTGAGGGATTGGTTCATAATCCCATCAGCTTCCATAAACACATCTGCTCGTTTGCTCCACTGAAGCTCTTGAAATGCACAATGTTACTGATGCCACGCTCGCAGCAGCAACCTGGGTAGGTCGCGTGGTCCACCTGGTCCCTGACTTGCTCTGAATTGCCTCAAAACATCTTAGAGCAGGTCTCTTCTCTGCCTGGTCTTTCTGGGCAGGTGGGATGCTCTGAGTACCTGGGGAGCACTATAGCCAGGAAAATAGGTTCAAAAGCATTGACTTGACATCCTTAAAGTTTTGAACTATCTTCTGACCAAAAAACCCAAGGTCCTCTTATGCTAAATGATCGCCCAAGGGACAACTCTGTCAATGTTTCTCGAGTCAGCCAGCCTTTAATATGATAAGTATCTTGCAAAGCTGAGAAAATCCTTACAGCTGCTGTTAGCAGAAGCACGTGCGTAGGGAGGGCAGCCCCGTGTACTGCACACTGCGGGAGCCGGGTGGGCCATCGAGACCGGGTCCGGTGGCTAGAGAGAGATACGGGAGTTGTCCCTGAAGGAGAAGGGATTGCAGGAGGAGGCAGACGGTCTTGAAGGAGGAAAAAGCTTTTCTGTTCAGTTAACGATGTTACGCAGATGGGGAGTGAGGTAACGCTAAAACTCTTCCTAGCAGCCATACCTTTAAGGTGGAAACGGTCTTTTGATGTGGGTTGATCTATAGCCATTCTGCATCCCTGTCTCAGCCAAGCGTCCAAGTGATGCTGGGGGGCAGAGGCCCTCTCCCTGCCCACCGGCGCAGCTCCTGCCTGCTCTGCCCAAGCTGGCTCTTTGCCCAAAGGGCACTTCCAGGCTGTGGTCTGCAGGGTCGTTGCTCTGAGCGGGTTGGCAAGGGCAGTGCCTGGACTGAAACTGCCCGTTAGGGATGCGAGGGAAGGGCTGATCCAGCAGCCTTGGGGGGATGGAAGGAAACTGGGGTGCAGTGGTACAGCACCTCCACCCACCTCCTCATCCCACACTGCAAACAGCAGTCGTCTTTAGTTTCATTTTATTTTGTGGGATTGCATGTGGAAGTGGGCAGGGATGTTTGCTGGAGGCGCCAAGCCCATGCCCGGCTCCGCTCGGGCTGGCTCTGCCTGACCCATTCATGCCCTCCGCATCCCCCTCCCCAGTTGGCAGGAAGCAGTTCATGAAATTCGAGTGTGCGAGCAACGCCGCAGAGGTGCTGGGCTGCGACCTGGAGGAGCTCACCACCGCCGTCTTCAAACACCACCTGAAGCAGATCCTGGCACAAGTCACGGCACGAGGCAGCCGGCTGCCCCCGGAGGAGGAGAGCCCGGCAGGTACCGGGATGCTGCATCCCTTTTTCCTTTATTTATGGGTGACGGGGAAATGCTGTGTTCTGTGCCACTCTGGGCTTTTCTTTTCAGGCAGTGAGGTCCATTTAAGTCTGTTCATATTCATTAAATTATTAACTGTGCTCTGTCATGTAGCTACCCTCAGCTTTACAGCTGACCCTGCCTGTCACTCCTTAGGGACACCCGAAGATCAGGCGAATTCAGATAGTGCCACTGGCAGATAAGTGATGTGGCTTAAATGCCGTGAGCGCTCTCCCTAGAAAAGGGGGGGAAAAAAAAACCCAAACCAGGAGGGCAGCGGGTGGGCATCCTTCCCCCTGCCCACAAATAAAGTTGTGTTGGCGTTGTGCTGCGTGCACCCATGTGCTGCAAGGAGACCTGGGCATGGCGGGGAGTTGTGCTCCTGCTGGACAAACTGCTGCTGAGCCACTCTAAACCTCAAATTAATATATGGATCTAATTCATTCTGCTGGAGGCAGATCCAGCATGCACATGGCGGGGGGTGCGAGATACTGCCCGGCTGTAAGGTCAGCTTTGCCATGCCCAACTCGTCCTCGGCAGCAGAACTACAGCTGGGCCTCCGCAAGTTATTCCGATAAAGGCAAGAACTTGCAGAACCGGCCTTTAACATGGCAATAGTTTTATTTCTTGGGTCCAGAAGAGGGCCACAAAAATGATCCGAGGGCTGGAGCACCTCTCCTACGAGGACAGGCTGAGAGAGTTGGGGCTGTTCAGCCTGGAGAAGAGAAGGCCCCGGGGAGACCTTAGTGCGGCCTTTCAGTGCTTAAAGGGGGCCTAGAGGAAAGATGGGGACAGGCTTTTTAGCAAGGCCTGTTGTGACAGGACAAGGGGTGATGGTTTTAAACTAAAGGAGGGGAGATTTAGACTGGATATAAGGAAGAAATTTTTTACACTGAGGGTCGTGAAGCACTGGCACAGGTTGCCCAGAGAGGTAGTGGAGGCCCCATCCCTGGAAACATTCCAGGTCAGGTTGGACGGGGCTCTGAGCAACCTGATCTGGTTAAAGATGTCCCTGTTCACTGCAGGGGGGTTGGACTGGATGGCCTCTAAAGGTCCCTTCCAACCCAAAGCATTCTATGATTCTATGATTCTTAAATATACATTAGGCAGGAGGTACGAGAGGAGCTGAAGGCAGGCAGGTGGATATGCACTGCTCGTGTAGCCAGAGCGATGCCGTGCCTGGCAGGCAGAGGCCAGGAGCCATGCGGGTTGTCCTGCCCAGAGAGCGAGGGAATCCCCTGTTACCGGCTCGGCTCCGCGTAGGCTGAACTTGGCTGGAAATAAATGATGTGTCTTTGCGTGCTTTTCTCTCTGCCTGTGCCAGGGCCAAAGATGACGGGCACGGAGTGCGTGGAGGGGATGGCTTCGGGTCTCTATGAAGAGCTCTTTGCTGCAGTTGTCTCACTGATCAACAGGTACGGAGCTGCCAGGTGCTGCGCTGAGGGTGCCTGTGGGCGATGGTTCCTTCTCCTGGGGCTGCTGAAGAGGAACCTTTGCTGGGGGCTCTCCAGAGAGAGGCATGGAGCAGGCAACTGCTGCCTGCTGAAAAAAGAAAGTTATCTGTAAATCTCCGTCTGGGAGAGCATGCTGGCACTTGGGACCTTCCATGGGCTGTCGGCCCCACGCAAGCCAGCACCAGGGACGAAGGGCCGCACGGAGCAGCAGTCTCTGTGCATCCAGGTGATGCATGGGGCAGCACGTGTCCTGCCCCTCCTGCCGGCGTGGGCAGCCTGGCACGGAGACCCGGCACTGGCACCGGCACCGACACCGCCAGGCTGGCACCGCTTCTGCTGCAGCTGGTAAGCTGCCTGCCGGGAGGCAGCACCGTGAGCAGACGTACCGAGCAGCGCAGAGCCGGGCATCGCACTGCTGAGAGGAGCAGCCTGGCTACCTATTAATAATAGATGTGACTTTGCAGACCGAAATCAAGGTTACCAGTACAGGCAGAGCAATAAACCAGTCGGGGAATCCCACGGCAAGCCCTGCAGATGCGTGGTAGGAGTCACTTTGTGGTAAAAGCTTGATCACAGGAGAGGATCAAGATGTCAAAAGTGAGAGGGTCTGGCACCAGAGTAGCTGCTGAGGTGCCTTGGGAGGCTGCGTCTGTGTCCTGCTGACGGGTGCTGGTGCAGCGGAGCAGGCGGCACCTTCCTCCACCCCGGGGGCTTGTCCTCACTCTGCTTATTCCCATCTGGAGAGCCAGGATGGGAAGGACATCCTCTGTGGCCTGATGTTTCTCTTGCTTCAGTTGGTGTAAATCTGAAATGACCTATTTGGATAAATGGAATAATTTAACACCAGGGTAAGGATCAGGCCCCTGAACCGTTCCGTTTTCTCAGTTCTGATGCACAACTCAGTTTGTTGCAGTCAGCATCCGCATAAAAGCTGGTGCCCAAAAATACTCTGTGTTGTCGCTGCAGGTTTATTTTAACCTGAGGTTGAATATTTTTATTCTAATTCCTAGCAAACCACATTCCAAAGGGAAATTGCTGATGGTGCTCTAAGGGCTGACAGAAGAGCAAAATGTCGCTGATTCTCCTGAATAACAGCATTAGCTCAGGATGTGTCCTGGGTCCCCTCTTCCCTTTAAAGGTAGCTTTGTTTTGCCCATCTTTATTTCCCACACCAGCCCACCAAAGCTGATTAAACCATTGCAACAATGATCCAGGTGAAGAGGCAGTGTCAGCGCATCATGAAAATGCTGTCTCCTCAGTGAGTTGATGGTGAACGTGAATCTTTTCAACTCTGGTTGCAGGAGGGTGCTGCTATGAAATTCTGCAAGCAATCCATAAATATACTTTTGTTTCTTCATTCAACCCTGTGCTTTCGTGGAGGTGCTGGCATCCTTGGTGCCTTGCTACCAAGGAGAAATCATCTCCTTTAATCTTGCCGATGCAGCGGCGGGCTGCCCTGCCGGAGGGGCTGCTGGGGAAGGGGCAGCACTGCAGCTGGCAAAGTAACACAACGCAAGGGCTGTTTCAGAAATATGCATTAAAAACAATCTCAGAGGTTTCTCAGGGTCAGACTTCCCTGCTGTCCTTATCTGAAATACTGGAAATTGCTGCAAGTAACATTTTAAGAAGTAAACAACATCTCTGTTCCTCCCAAGAAGCCCCTTGATGTCGTCTTCTCAGATCGCGTGTGTTACGGGCTACGGTTCCCATTAGAGATTTCCTCAGGAGCTGAACATCAGCAGCTTCTCCTGTAGAAACACCACAGATGGCATAGCACGACACGGCAGCTGGGGCTAGCCACTTTTCAAATCAACTGGTCCATCAAGCTTAACATGTTTGGATGAAGATGTAGTACTTTAAATAACTAGAGTGCCAGGATGGGGCCAAAAGTGGGAAGGGTGGCATCTCATCTCATCTCATCCCACCCCACCATTAAGTGTTCGTTAGGCCGGGTCAGGAGCAGCCCATGCCACATGTCTCCATCCAGGCTGGGAGGAGATGCTGGCTTGAGTAGATCAAAGAAGAGTTGGGTGAAGTGTAAGGGAGAAGCAAACGAGCTGTGCCAGGAGGTGAAGGTTCTCCCTGACTGGAGACACTGGGAGAGAGGGAGATGGGAAGCGCTGGGCTGGTCACTGTTGCGTGGGATGGTGCCCACCCAGGGACGTGCATGTCAGGGGGAGGAGGCAGTGTCACCTCTGAAGGCAGAGCTCAGACGCGTCTGTGGGTAAAACCCCGTGCTGTGTGCGGCTCTTTCCCCAGGTCTTTCTCCTCCCAGCACCTCTCCATGGCCTCCATCGCGGTGGTGGACACTCCTGGCTTTCACAACCCACGGCATCAGCGGGCCGAGCGAGCGGCGACTTTTGAAGAGCTCTGCCACAACTACGTGCACGAGCGGCTGCAGGCCCTTTTCTACGAGAAAACCTTTGTTTCAGAAATGGAGAGGTACCGAGAGGTGAGGAATGAGGGCTGGGAGCAGCGTCCCGGGGAGCCGCTTCCCAGCACCTGGGGACGGGGCTGCCTTTGACACAACGCGTCCCCGTGCCCTGCCATGGTGTGACCGAATAACACACTTCAGCAGCTTTAATGGAGGGAGCGTTGCAGAAATGAATGTAGTAGTACGAAGTGGTAGCCTTGAGCCGGGTCTCTCGTCCCCCCGCTGCCCCAGTCGTGGATCCTCTTGGGTATTTCTGACGTGCTGGAAATGCCAGGCTGCCTGGGCAGCTCTTTGGGCAGGCTTGTTCCAGCTCAGGAGGCTTCACGCCTTTCTCTTGGTGCAGCTGAGTTTTTCCTCAGGTGCTGAATAATAGAGAATAGAAAGGAAAATGATAAATTATTGCAGAAATAAGCTGCTGAAAAGTCTACAAGCAGAGATGAACTTATTAGGCTTGCAGAAGTTACTTTAATACCTCTAGCCCTGGGAAAATAGTTGAATTCCCATGGCTTAATATTCGCACACCACTTGCGCCAAGTAAGTATATATGTGCTCTTCACTAGCGATGAATATGTAGTTACTGGCCGAGCTTGAAATGACAGCGGGCTCGGCAGGCTCGCCTTGCCTTGGCTTTGTTGCTGGCTAAGGATGGCTGCCCTGGTGCAAGACGTCTCCCTGTGAGCCACGGGACTGCGACTGTGAGCCCGAGCCCCAGTGACCCGTCCAGTCCCAGAGCTGGGTCACACGTGGGGCTGATGGTGGCACGTGCCTTTGGTAGGAAGAAACTCAGCTTTGGCTGCTGCTTTCTGCTCCACCTGCATGCTCAGGCTGCAAACCTGAAGCCCTGAGCAAAATCTCCCCATGTTACCATGGAGAGACATTAAAGCTACAGCTCTTGCTGAAAGTTCCCGGTTCACACGTGAGCAGGAGCAAGCTGTGCTTACCCTGACCCTTCCTGGGGGGCTCCCCGCGTGCCAGGGCATGGCACGGGGGGTGTCGGGAAGGGGTGCTGGAGCTGTGGGTGGGGGTGAGCCCCGCAGCTGGGGGCTCACAGCCTGAAGCCCTCGGTTGAGAAAGGGAAACGATGCCTGCAAGCTGCAAATTTAAATAATTGATTGTTTTCTTGGTGCTTTCTCATAAGTCTTCCGTTATTGTCGTATCCATGATTTATGAAGCTTGTCTGACATCCACAAAGCGCTACAGGAGCCTGTTGGCTGCGGTGGTCCCGACAGCCCTGCCTGCGGGGGCAGATGTGGCCGTGCCTTCTGCATCACGGCAGAGGTGTCTCCGGTGGCTGCTCCGCTCCGCCGGCGCTGGCTTCCCGCAAAGCCTGCACCATCCTCCTCCAGCTCTGTGCAAACAGATCTCCTCTTGGCTTTCAGATGCCAGATCATGACTGAAGCAAGCTTTTAAATAATGTTTTCCAGGAAAATGTTGAGGTGTCTTTTGATCTTCCAGAGCGCTCGCCACTGGCCACGCTGTCCGTCATCGACCTGAGCTCCTCACAGGTAACCTGTCCCTGTGGCCACGGTGGGAGTTGGTTGCTCTGACCGTGCTTGAAGCATCCTTGTGCTCAGAGGAGTGAGGATTTCAGAGGCAGAGTGGGGACCTCACGGTGTGTTTTGCACAGAGCAGCCCCAGGTGTTGCAGGGGAAGGCACAGCATCAACCAGGACTTTTTTGGCTTTTTAAAATACAAGCACCCTTCCCGGTCAAGCCCTGAGCCCCAGGCACCTCTCCCAGCCTGGCTGCAGAGCCGGAATGACTGGCCTCTCTGGGACACTGTGTGACTGCGGAGGTCTCGTGGGTGATGTCCAGAGCTGGATCAGGCCAGGAGGGTTTCCTGACCCTGGTCTGGCTAGTCTGGGGCAGGGGACATGGTTGAGCAGAGGTGGTGGGGAGCAGGGTGGGAGCGAGGTGGGAGCAGGCTGGCATGGCTGTGGCTGGAGCCGGCTGTCCGCAGCCCTCCTGCCCCTTCCCCGTCAGCAAAGGCCATCTCCCTTCGGCAGCTGCAGGTGATGCCCGGCAGCCCGGGGGCCGATCGCAGGGGGCTGCTGTGGATCCTGGATGAGGAGGTGCTGATCCCAGGCTCCGGGGACGGCGCTGCCTTCGACCGCCTGTGCTCCTACTTTGCCACAAAGGGACCTGATGAGGAGGGTAAGTCTGGATCAGCTTGGCCCCCCATCCTTTGGCATCGCCATTTAGCTTTGGAAATTTAAGAAACCGTGCGGCAAATTAAATATCTCACTGGGCTTTTCTTCTCGGGCGATTCTGGGGTGCTGTCGCAGGGGACGGCCACATGCGCAGGTGCGAGCAGGCGCTGCACTTCGAGATCTCCCACCAGCTGGGCACGGACCCGGTGCGCTACGACATGACGGGCTGGGTCAGCAAAGCCAAGCTCAACCTCTCAGCACAAAACGCCATCCAGGTGCTGCAGCGGTCCAAGGTGTAAGTATGAGGGGGTGCTGCGGGGCTGGTCTGCCACGGCATCGATGGTCATCCCCGTGCACATGAGAGCAGTTTGGGATGACTCCCACCATGAGCTGTGCTGCTCCAGCTGGGACTGGAGATTGCAAACCTGCCCCAGCTCTGAGAGGTGGTTCGTGGTGGGGAAGGCGGAGGGTTGTGAGGCATCCCAATGGGGAGGAGAGGACCCATAGCCTGGCCAAGGTCAGGCAGGGTGGGCAATGCTCTTGGCACTGGCTGTGAGGGGTCCCTGCCTGTCCCCCCACCTCCTGCCCAATGCACAGCCCAGGGTATGGAGCTGATCCAGCCTTGGGTTGGGCAAGAAAGGGACGGGATCTCGAGCGGATCCTGTCTGCCGGGCAGCCCGAGGCACCTGCCGACACCAGCGTTGCATTGCCGGAGTCCAGCTTCTCCCGGGTGAAAAACTGCAAGGAAGCCAGAAAAAAACCACAGCTTTCAACCCAGCTTTGTGGGAATCTTGAGAGTTTAGTTAAGGTGGGGGGAGCAGATGTCAAGTGATATGACTTACAGCCGTCAAGCCCCCGGGCTGACTGACAGCCAGATGTACACATTGTGATCGCAGCAGACGTTACAGAGCGAGCTGGTGAATAATGCCGCGGTGAACAATGCCGCGGTGAACAGCTTTCCATCAAAGCTGTCTGGGTTCTTCGAGTCAGCAGTTCCATGCCACTGATCTTTCAGTGGGGGTCCCCTCCTGCAGGCATGGGCAGTGGGGGGGCAGGGGGCATGGGGGGACCCCGCGATGTCCTTGGCTCCGCAGTGCTGCGGGGTTGGGTGTCTGGCAAGGGTCGGGGCCGCAAGGCATCACCGGCTGAGGGCAGCTCCCTGTGCAGCAACCGCTCAGGTTTTCCCCACCACTTTGAGGAACCTTGTAAAATAAATTGGAATTGAAATGTAACCGAGCTGCTGCAGATGTTTCCCCACACAGGATGGTTTTAACCTTCTGCTTAAACACTCCCAGCTCATTTTGTTTCAGGCTTCACTTCAGGAAAGTTTTAATAGCGGTGAACAGCTTGGTGCCTGAACCAGAGAGGAACAGAGGGGGTGGGGGGTGGGGGGTGTCCCGGCACCCCTGCTCTGCAACCGGGTGCCCTGCAACAGCACCAATGCTGAATTTGGGGTGCTGGGTGTTGCATCCCCATTGAAGGGGTAGCGAAGCAGAGGTTCCCCGGCACCGGCACCGCTGCGGCCCCACCGCCCCATCTCATTGCTCGCCCCAACAGAGACACCGTGAAGGAGCTGGTGTTGCCGCGCTCGCAGGCGCCGCTGGCCTGCCGCGCCGTGGCGGGGCTGGAGGGACGCTCCCAGGCGGCCCTGCACCGCAACGGCTGCGTGAGGAAGACCTTCGCCAGCAGCTTCGCAGCCGTGAAGAAGAGGTCGGTGTGTGCTCAGCTCAAACTGCAGGCGGTGAGTGCGGGCACCGAGACCCTCGTGGCTGCAGGTTGGGGTGTTTGCAGCACTGCGTATCCTGACCCCACATGGAGACCCTGCCTTAGACACACTCCTCCTTAGCAGGAGCCCCGCTCCCCCCGGCAGGCACCTTCCACGTGCGGGATGGGGGGTCACCAGTGCAGCTCTGTGTCCCGCAGGGCTCTTGGCCTGGGATGCTGCTCTGGCCGTGGGTGGTCACGAGCCTCCCCAGCACTGCTGTTGCTCAGGGAAAGCATCCCAGGCAAACAAATCATAAAGCAGGTTACACACGCACCTCGCTGTGCTGCCGCTTAATCCTCTTAAGCACTCAGACGAGTAGACTAGCCCTACGTGCTGGGCACGTGCCAAGCTCCTGCTGATCTCAGCCATATTTAGGTGCCTAAACTCTCTGGAGGAGACGAGGCTCAGCCTCTGCAGACTCCCCGTCCAGCCCGCTTTGTGGTCCTGGCTGTCCCTGGCAAACCCCTTGCCCAGCAACCCTCAACCCTGGTAACTTTTTGTGGCCCATCAACTGAAAACGTGGGACATTAGGAGGATGGGTCCCGCTCAGCATCTGTGACCTTCACCTTGGTCTCACCTCTGACCGAAGCGGTTGTTCCTAACATGCACTTGAGCTTTGAGGGCTCTGAGGATGGCTCCTTTACCTGCCCGGAGACCGGGCGCAGGGTGCACGGGGAGCGTTTCCCACCACCGCCACATGCTGCCCCTTCGCCCCCCTCCAGCCCTGCTGACCTCTGCTTGCCTGGCAGGACGCGCTCACAAACCTTCTCCGACGGTCCCAGCTGCACTTCGTCCACTGCCTCCTCCCGGGAGCGGGGGTGGATGGGGCAGAGGGGCCGGTCCCTCGGCCCCCTGCGCCGCCTGATGCAACCCTGCAGCTGGACGTGCCGACCCTGCGAGCCCAGCTGGAAGGGACCCAGCTCCTGGACGCCCTGCGCCTCCACCGCATCGGTACGCCCCGGCCCTCCACCGCTGCCGTGTGCCATGCTGGTCCCGCCTGCCGGTGTTGCCCTGCTGGCAGCTCAGCCCTTCCATGCTTTGCTCATCACCGCCTCTCGCCAGTCCCACTTCAGCAAAACCCCTGGGGTTTTATTGCTGCTTTTTGCAGGGGTTCCTGGCCCCTCTCCTGCCCGCAGCATGCAGTGCTGCCAGGTGGCACAGCTCCGCTGGGGTTCCCCTGTGGTCCCCTTGGAGCATCTGTGCATCAGGCTGGACCTGCACTGACTGCGGTCACAGTCCATGCCAAGGGGAGAGGGACTTGTGCAGGAGGCCCAGGGGCATCTCCTGCATGATACGAGGTGCTGGGATGGCGTCTGGCCACCTCAAGCTTCTCCACTCCCTCTGCCCTGCCCTCGCCGCAGGGGTTTCTCTCCGCTAAGAGCAGCTCCCCCTGTCCCCACCACCTGCGATATCTTTTGCTGTGTGCAGGACGTGCCACCTTTCGCAGCAGCCCCCACCGCCGTTTCCCTCCCCAGTGTTTTGGTGCCAGCCACGTGCCCCTGGGCTGGCACGGCCCCCAGCGATGTCTGTCTGTCCCCAGGGTATGTGGATCGCCTGCTCCTGACCCAGTTCCGACGGCGCTTCCAGGTCCTGGCTCCGGACATCATGAAGAAGTACACCTCTGCCTATGAGGTGCCGGATGAGAGCAAGGTGTGTCCCGGGCTGGCCTGGGGAGCATGGGCTGAGAGCCCCACATGGGGCTCTGCCAGTGCCGGAGCAATTCCAGCCTTCAGCAGCATGGTCAGGGCTTTCTTCGCAATGAGGAGCAATTCCTGGAGCTCCCTGCAGGCAGCCCCCGCACTGGCATTGCCTGTACCCTGAGTGAGCCTGGCTGCCCTCTCTCCAAATGACCTGGGTCATACCAGCATCTCCGTGCCCTGGGACAGCAGCTACTTCCCAGTCCCTGCCTCACTCAGGCACTCGGTGTTGCTGATGTTACTCTCTTGGCTGCTGTAGGGTCAATACCTGCACGTCTGTGGGCTGCTGAGCTCCAGCATCTCCCAACAGCTGTGGGTGATGCTCCTTTGCTCTGTTGCTGCAGGACCTGCCATGGGTGGGAGCGCACATCTGGGCAGCTGTTGAGGAGCTCTAGTAGCAGGGTTGTCAGTGCAGGTCTGGGGGTTTCTTAAATGCGAGGCTGTCCTCAGGAACTAGGGGTGAAGGAGAAAAACCATGTTTAGCAAGGCTCAGGGTAGCACGCCAGCATTCACAGCGCTGCTGAGAAGTGGTGACTCGATTTTGGAGTCTGCGGGGTCAGCCTGTGTGTCCGGGCTCTGGGCGGTTGGAGCTCCCTAGCAATGATCAGGAGTCATCTGGCAGCGGGGCTGCATCCTGTGTGGGTGCATCCTCGTGCAGTGCTGGGTTGAAGGAGGTGGCTTTGCCTCCTGCTCCTCTTCACCCTTCCCACATGTGCCTGAGCATGGAGGGGCACAGGTTCTCCAGCAACCTGGCAGAGCAGCCAAGCGCAGCTCTTTGTCCCAGAGTTTCTCCCCCTGAGGACTGTTTTTGCAAAACATGCCTGGCGTGGGCTGCATTTGCCAACGTTATTGCACCGTGGAGAGGACTTGGAGAAATCAGCCTGGAAATGAAGCCTGTTATTGCTTCTTTTTAATACCCAAGAGGAAACGGCTTTGGAAATCCTGCTTGCTGAGGGCTGTGCCTCAGTCCTCCGGTGCTCTGGCTGCATGCCTGCTAGGTCTTGTTCTGCAGGACAGGGCACAAACTGTGGGACTGGAGGCATGTGCAGAGGGCAGGATCCATGCATTGCTCTGGCCCAGCGTGGCAGCACCCCCTCCCTCCCCCTGCCTCCCCCAAAAACCGTCTGGCTGAGGACAAGCCAGGCAGCATTTCCAGGGACCCAACGGAGCAGGGACCATGGGGGTTGCTGGGGACTGGGCATCACCTGCCTTCAGGCACCTGTAAAGCAGCAGCGCAGGGTGGCTCCTCGCCTCGTCTGATGAAGCCTGAAAGCCAAAGGAGCTCAGGAATGAAGGTGGAGATTTGCCAGTTTTATTTGTTTCATAATAAATTCGTAGCAAAAACTGGGGAGAACCACCCCTGCCCCTGGAACAGGCTATGAGCAAGCTGAGAAACACTGAGAGCCGGGAAGAGCCGAGAGGAGATGAATTAAACATGGGCACATGCTCTGTTGTGCAAACTGCCAGCCAGCGTGTGCAAATTCAGTTAAGACCTCGGGATTTAATAAGACAAGTCTGACAGTCGGAAAAGGTCAATATTGTTATTAAATGCTTTAAGGAGGCAGAGGGTGCCTCGTCAGCAGCATGTAAGCAGGGGATTTGAAAAATCCCATCTTCCCTGGAGCTTGTTGCCACGTGGTTTTGTTAGCTGGAGACTGCTTCCCGGTAAGCTGCATTAACTCGGCCACTGGAGCAGAAGATATGCTTGTCTGTAGCGAGGGTGTGACAGCACAGCAACAACGGACCCCACTGTTGTGCATGGGCTGGGATCATCCCACGCAGCCCCGCGTCTGGCCCCAGCCCCAGCGGTGCCGCAGGAGCAGGGCACAGCCGTGGTGCTGGCACTTCCGTGCCTCCGGCACGCAGTTTGTGCGCTGTGGTGGTCTCTCCCCGTGCACTCGCATGCTCCGTCCCCGCCTCGCCCTGGTGCGTGCATGGCTGCTGGCGAGGGCTAGGGCTGCATTTCTGCTGCAGCAAGGTGCTCCCGGGGCCATGCCGAAATATTTCGCACCTGGGTTTGTCCTTCGTGGAGGAGATGCGCGAGGCTGTTGTATCGCATGTTGGTACAAAGCTCAGAGTAATTGAGTTCAGGCTTCTTCTACGGCTGGGGGCTAAGCTGCTTGCCTCCCTGCAGGGGCTCAGCTCTGTGCTGGTGGGCTTGGGGGAGAACTCAGTGCTTTCCCCCCTGCTTTTGGCTCCACGGGCTGAGCTGTTGGTGAGCCAGGCAGAAGGGAGCACCAAGGGCTCGCAGCTGCACAGCGCAGTTGGATCCTGGCTGGATGGTGCTGGGACGGGCTCTCACCTTCCCTGAGTAGCCTCATTCCATGGCTGCCCATGCATCGGGGTCCTTCCAGGTCAGGGATGGCAGCAAAAGGGGGAAAATCTTGCATGCAGCTGCAGATCTCCGCTCCCCATCCTGCCAAAAGCCTCCGCAGCAGAAAATCCTTCTCGCGCCAGGACCCAGGGCTGGGGCAGCCGTTTCAGAGGCTGCTCTTGGGCCGGGCGGGTTTGCTTTTGCATGGGGAGGAGGAAACGAGAGCACAGCTGGATGCACCCTTACTGGGTGCCTGTTAGGACTGGGGGTCTCTGCCCCCCGTTTCAGCAAGCTTGTGCCAGGGTGTAAATGTTTTCTGAGCAACTCTGTGATGTGCTGCTTCTCTGCAGGCTATAGAGGAGCTCTTCCAGGTGCTGGATCTGGAGAAGAAGAGCGTCGCCATAGGACGCAGCCAGGTACGACGGCTCTGGTCTCTGCTTCCCCGTTGCTCTCGGTGCGTATGGGCACAGCCAGTCCCGTGCTGGGCACTGCCAGCTGTCCAAAGCTTCCCAAACTGGAGAAAAAGCCTCTCCTCCACTGCTCCCCGCAGCACTCAGGTGGGCTGGGAAACCAAGCCTCACCGAAAATCAAAGCAGAAGTCTCCTAATTGACATTTGAAAGCGTTACCCTGGGTAGGCTGTGTACCTAGTTGTTGAAATCCAGCCCCTCATGGCATTTAAGTTCCTAATTACCTTTGATGTCTCATGGGAGTAAATGGGGCTTGGGCAGCTCGTGGTTTTGGTGGGCTGGGGTTAACACTGCTGAGCCGGGCAGCTGCAGGTGCAAGAGTTGTCACAGCAACAACATTTGAACTTAAATGCAATAGTCTTAGAATCATAGAATGGTTTGGGTTGGAAGGGACCTTCAAAGATCATCTAGTCCAACCCCCCTGCCACAGACAGGGACACCTTCCACTAGATCAGGTTACTCAAAGCCCCATCCAGCCTGGCCTTGGACACTGCCAGGGATGGGGCATCCGCAACTTCCCTGGGCAACCTGTTCCAGTGCCTCACCACCCTCATAGTGAAGAATTTCTTCCTTATATCTAATCTAAACCTACCCTCTTTCAGTTTAAAGCCATCACCCCTTGTCCTATCACTACCTGCCCTTGTAAAAAGTCCCTCTCCAACTTTCCTATAGGCCCCCTTTAAGCACTGAGAGGCCACACTAAGGTCTCCCCGCAGCCTTCTCTTCTCCAGGCTGAACAACCCCAACTCTCTCAGCCTGTCCTCGTAGGAGAGAGCTCCAGCCCTCGGATCATCTTCGTGGCCCTTCTCTGGGCTGGCTCCAACAGGTCCATGTCCTCCTTATGCTGGGGGCCCCAGAGCTGAACGCAGTGCTCCAGGTGGGGTCTCACCAGAGCAGAGTAGAGGGGCAGAATCACCTCCCTTGACCCGCTGGTCAGAAAAATAAATTTTGCATGTGTGCTTGCCTTCAGCTCTCGGAGTCTGTAAAGAAAGAATTCATGAAACGGTTCTGTGGAGCAAAGTAACTTGCTTTTATCCTGCACAGTGCAGTTTGCAATTATCTGTTGTATGAAACCCTTGTACTTAATCAATACTGCAATAGCAGCTCCAGTCACATCTTGTTATAGAGGAGTTACTTTTGCCATCGCTTTGAGCATTGATTTTGTACTAGCTTCTGAAACTCGCTGGCTTGTGAAGTTAATACAGACATTAATGAGACAATCAAATAGGTGGTGGAGCAATCATAGCATTATCTCAAGAAAGTGAGTTTCTTTGGAATTGTTCTTTGATTCAATTTGGCATCTTTAAAACACAGCTCTTTAAGTACGCTACCGGCTTCGCAAGTGTAATTCAGCTTTTATTAAAGCTGTATTATGCAAATGGTGCACAATATTCAGGAGTGATCGGTCCCATATCCCAAGAGCTTCAACAGCCAGTGACCGAGAGGCATCTTGCACTCTGAGAGATCGATACCGGGCTAAATTCAATGGCATCAGCAAATCTGTATCATTTATGAGGTGTTTCTGACAAGTTCGGTTAAGAAAATGATGCGGTTAATTCTGTTTTTCCTATTGTAAACTGGCATCTTTGCTGTTATCTGTGTGTATCTGTGTGTGCGCTGTCAAAAATGCCGTTTCCAGCAGAGGCAGCCCTGCCGTCCGTGCAGCGGGTGGGAAACGGGCAGTGGCCCAAGGGAAGAGTTTCAAGGACTTGCAGCTTCTTGTGTTGGTTGATGCCTACATCAAAAAGGAGGAGTGAGAAGAGGCAGGGACAGGGAGCAAACACCACCATGTGCACAGTGCGAGGGCCGGATCCTGAAGGGCACTCAGCCGCCCAGTCCCCAGGGGGTCAGTGGGACCTGGGCAGCCCCGTACGCCCTGTTTCTGCAATACCCAGGAGATGGAGGGACGGGTGGAAGGTGCTCTCCAGGATGTGCAGCCATCCTGCTGCCAGGCTCCAGGATGGGACGGAGCTGGGACACAGCTCCCTCTTGCTGTCCTATGAGTGTCCCCAGGGAGGTTGGTGCCAGGGCCACCTCAGGTGTCTTTGTGGCACGGGGCAGACAGGCGTGTTGCGGGTTTGGCCAGGTAGGGCTGGAGTCCCCTTCCAGCCCAGCGTTTCGGGCTGGTGCAGTGGTTGCACTTGCTGGTCCCAGATGGTCAAAGGACCTTCGGTTTCCTGCAGGTCTCAGGGGAGGCTGCCAGGTCTTAGCCAGAAATACGTCCCGTTGGCTGCAGGCAGGTTTCAGACCCCGTCCTGGGGGTGTTTAACCTCTGTTGCTTCCTGTCAGGTTTTTCTGAAGCCGGGGGTCATCTCCAGACTGGAGAAGCAGCGTGACAAGCTGATAGCCCAGAAGATGATCCTGCTCCAGGCTGCTTGCAAGGGCTTCCTCAGCCGTCAGAAGTTCAAGAGGTTGAAGGTATCCATCCCGTGTGTCGTGGATAGCCTGTGCCCACCAAAGCACAGGCTTGGTGATGCTGTGATACAGCCCAGAGCATCTAAATTACAGCTCTTTGGGCGGAGCAGGCTGCTCCTTTGAAGGGTACCCACTCTGCCCTGTCCCATGGGCAGCCATAAGGTGCTGCGCTGCCGTCCCCTGCAGTGCAGAGCTCCTCCACCACCTCATTCCTCTCTGTCCTGGTGTCCCAGCCTGGTCCGTCTCGGTGCGTTCGGTTGTGGCTGGGCGAGGGGCACTGCCGACCGTGTCTCTCCACAGATCCAACGCCTCGCCGTCCGCTGCATCCAGAAGAACCTGGTGGTCTTCCAGGCGGTCAGGCACTGGCCCTGGTGGCAGCTGCTGAGCCGCGTGCGCCCCTTGCTCAGCGTTAACCTCGCAGAGGAGCAGCTCCATGCAAAAGAAGTACGCACCAACCGATGGGACGGGACGGGACGGGACGGGACGGGACGGGATGGGATGGGATGGGATGCTTTAGGGGCTCTGGCTGGTGGGTCAGTCAAACTGGAAGTCACTTCTGCCAGGGCAGAGATGTTTTGCTGACATTGTCCTTCCTTAGAGGTACAGTAGCAAATGCACCGTGTCTCTGCAGCCGAAGCCCCGTCCCAGGGTCATGGCTGCCCTGCTCCCCTCCCTGTACCCCCTGTGAGCTTGCTGGGGCTGGGTCCACTGAGCCGAGCCCCCTGGGGACGGGTACCCCACATCAGTCTGTGGGATGACAGATGATGAGCAGCCAAATGTATCCTTGACACAGGGGACTCTGTACTGTCACCAGAGTTGTACTGCCTTCCACCTGAGCTGCCACTGCTGATGGGAGATGTTAATGGGCATTTGCCGACCTGGGAAAAGGCACCTTTCGCCCCTCTGCACTGTCTGAGGCCTGTGCTAAATTCTTAGTCCGTCTTCCTTGGCATCCTGCTCCTCCTCTTGCCTTAGTGGGGTTTTAACAAGATGTTTTCAGGCTGGTTCAGAGGAAATAAAAGCTGCCCAAGCCTCTGTTTCTCTCTCCAAACCCACCCGGGATCCATTAAGCCACATCGCCCGTTAACCTCTGTTTTTATCACAACTCTGCACGTTCTGCTTCTGCTCAGTGTCGGACATCAAAGCAGGACAAGGCTGCACCGAGCAGCTCTTTCTGCCATTGCATTCAGGCTGCCTGAAAAAGAATCACAGAAAACAATGTGCTTTTGCAACTGCTCTGTGATAGCCTGCCAGGGCCCCAGGAACGCTCCACGAGCAAAATTCAGACGTTTGGCTGTTCGTCCCAGGCTTTTGAGGTTTGCTTCTTTCTCATAAAACGTGCTCTGTATGCACGCCAAAGCTGACATTCCCCCCATGAAATTCATGTCAGGAGCTGTAGTCCCGGCAGTTTGCAGTGAGCAGCCTTCAAAGTTGCCTGGTAAATTTTATTAATAAGGCAGCTATGTCTCTCCCACTCATTTTTAATGGAAAAATAAGATTTTCATAAATAAACTGAGGATGATGGAACTCTCCACGTGTGTTTTTTTGCAATCTTCCCTAGGAGGAGCTGGCGGTACTGAGAAGGAAGCTGGAAAAATCTGAGCAGGCGTGCAGCGAGCTCAGGCAGACCGCAGAGAAGCTGGAAAGCAAGGTAGAGCCTGAAAAAAAGCCTCTGCCGCAGCCCCGCTTGGTCGAGTTGGAAATTAAGCCATATCGGGATAAATATGACCACCGTAATAAACATTAGAGCAGGAGGAGCCGTGATGGGCACAGGGTTGGGCAGGGGGCAGCTGCCGAACTGCTGGCAGAGTAACTGCAGCCAGAGGTGGTTCTCTGGGCAGGACCCAGACGGGCTGCGGTGCCCGACTGCAGCACCCAGAGCAGCATTGCTGCAGGGTCCCTGCTGGGTGGGATCCTGCCGGCCAGAGCAACAGGTCCCCCCAGGGTCTGCACCCGGAGAGCAGCCCAGACGCCTTGGGAATGGGCCGTTCCCGGGGTTGTCCCCCAGGGAAAGCCTCATGTCTCCTCCAGCAAGGACAGACGTCTCCTCGCGCTGCCACCGGCGTGGCGTATGAGGCTGAAAAGCAGCAGTGCGAATGTCATCCCTTCTGCTGACAAAAGGGTGTAATTAGAATGGGAAATTACACACAGATGTATCATGTTCTCATTACGCTCTCAGGACTGCAGGCGTGCTGACCTCTGCAGACACCAGAAGTGACTTAGTTTAATGGGACGAATGCTAATACCGAGGAGACGGTGCGCAGGAGAAGTGTCCTGCCCGTCCCCTGGCTCTGAGCGTGACCCTGCCGTGCGTGGTGCTGGGGGGGTGGCAGCTGCTGGGGCAGCTGCTCGGCCGCCCCGTTGTGCATGTTGGAAGGGACTTGGAGGCATTTTGGGGACCACGTGCATCCCTGGCCAGCCACTGGTCCTATGTGGAGTCCCCCCTCGGATGCATGGGCTCCTGCGCAATTGCAGCTGCAGTTTCATTAAGCACCAGGAGGAGAAGGAGCTCCCAAGTTTGCTATAAATACCCTGGGTTTACCCGGCTCGGTGGGCTGCGGCGCTCGCCCCCCACGAGGGGTGGCCGAGCTGTGGTCTCGGGGTAACGCAGCAGCTCTGGTTAACGGTACCGACAGCCCCGAGGGCCGGGGCCCGCTTCGCAACGGGAAGCGGCTAAAAGTGATTTAACTTAAGCTCCGTGTTAAAAATGAAATCACGCCCATGAGGCTGGGACTGCTGAGCGAGGCTGACGCCTCAGGACAGACCTAGAAAAATACTGTCTCCCCAGGGGGAAGAAAACCTTTGGGTTTACTTACCGAGTTAAACTTGTTGGACCCCCTGAAGAGCTTGTGTAGCGCGCCTGCAAAATGTGAAGTGCCTTAAAATGCTGTCAGATGGAGGAAAAGGAGCACTGGAAGCCTGCATGTTCCTGCTGGCCCTGCTGCCTCTGCAGCCCCTCGCTCGGCCGGATTGGCGGGACAGGCCATGTCCGCCTCCGCTTTGCAGAAAATGGAATTAATTCTCTGGATTAATAATTCACTCCTTCATTCAGCTGCTTCTTGTTTCAAATGAAACTTCATGCTAATCAGCTAGAATGGTGCAGAAATCTGATGAGCCCTGCCTGCAGCGCACTGCAGGCAGCAGAGTGCAGGCAGCGCACCACTGGTGCCAGCTGCCGGCTGTGCAGCCATAGTGGGCAGCTGCCTTGCCACAGGCAGCCATGCGAGGATTGCAGCCATGGGCTCCAGCAGCAGTCACTCTTTGCTGGGCACTGCCAGTGGGAGCCTGGGTTCCCACTGGTGACACTGGTTGGTGACGGTGTGTGCTTACCATGTCCCCCAAGCGCAGGCAGCTGCCAAAGGAGAGCAGTCAGGACACTCGGGTCGATGCAGGCTGGCCGGCCCCCCCCCGAGCCGGCATGCACAGCGATGCCCAGCCTGACTCCATGTTGCCCCCGCAGATCATTGACCTGACGACGGAGCTGTCGGATGAGCGGTACAAGGGTGACGTTGCCTGCCAGGTCCTGGATGGGGAGCGGGCAGAGAGGCTGCGGGGTGCCCGTGAGCTGCAGGAGCTGCAGGTAGGAGAGCCCCAAGCCATCGGGCTGTGCCGGTGGCGATGTTGCGCTCTTGGCACAGCCTTGCTGGACCCGAGTGCCCTGGAGCCGGGTAGAGCTGCTCCCTTCATTCCCTGGGTTTCCCCAGAGCAAACATGACCAAGTGCAGAAGAAACTGGAGTTGGTCGAAAAGCAGCTGGAAGAGGCCCAGCAGCTGGTTCAGTTGCGTGAGATGAAGATAAGTGGCTCTGGAGGAGGTAGGGGCGTCCCTTCGGGGGCGATGCATGCTCTGGGCATCCAGCCTGACCTGTGGGGCCAGCACAGCCACCCCAGTGGGGCAGCAAAGCCTCTTGCAATGGGCAGAGGCTAGCTCCCACCCCAGGCAGCTCTTGCTCCTCCAGCCCCTGGCCACCCCAGTGTGTTTTTGGCACCCTGTCATTCTGCATTGCTCTTCCAGCGGGAGCTGGCAGCGACAGCTCAGTCGCACATGGCTCTGGCTCTTGCGTGGGGCTGGGGATGCAGGCAGGGATTCTGCCCAAGGGCACTGCTGGTGCTTGCTGGCACTGCCCCACACTCCTGGCAACTCAAAGTGTGTTTGAAGCATGTTTTGGAGTGATGAGGAGGCTGCTAAGACACAAGTAGGATGGGATGGGATGGCATGGGATGAGCATGCATCCTTTGCCCAGGGTGGGGGTACATGTGCTATGCAAGCCGGGGCAGCCCTGGGTGCACAAAGCAGAGCTGTGCCCTACAAGCTCGGTGCTGGCGTTCGTGCCGTACAGGAACCGCACTGCCATTGTGCATTTTCCCACCCGACCCTGGCACGGACGCTCGGGCTGGTCGGGCCTGAGCACCCACCCAGTGCCTCTGGGTCTCTCTGTTCGCAGAGGATGAGTGGCAAGTGCGCTTCGACTGCGCGCAGACGGAGATCGCCTTCCTGCGGAAGCGGCTGGCGCAGCTGGAGGAACGGCTGGAGTCCGAGCTGGGCACCAGGACGGGGCTCGAGCAAAAGGCAAGTGCTGCCAGCCCTGGGGTGCAGGAGGGGACAGGGGCTCCCCAGGGTCATGCCGAGGAGTGGTGCTGCTGATGGCGCTGGTTGTCCTCTCCTCGCTCCTGGGGCAGGCAAAGCTTCGCAGGGCTGAGGCTCGGAAACGCAGCCGTTTGCTGCTGATGCTCTCACTGACCAGGGGAAACCCGCTGTTTTCTGCTGGTTTGAGAATAAATACCCCAAAGCTTCCTTTGAGGTTAAAAAGTTACTTTTGCACCAGAACATGGCAAAATTCAACCTTGGTCAAGCGTGAGCGTGAGCACAGGGTGGAAAGGTGTGGAGTGGAGAGGGGCTTAGCCGTGGGTCTTGGTGCTGGTCTGGCTTTTGGATACTGGACTGGGTTGTGCTCACACCGTCTGTCATGGAAAGAGCTGCTAATGTAAAGAGCTGGCAGTTCCCAAGCTTTGCCATGAGGAGGGAAAAAGCCGATGTGCTTCCCTGAGCAGTGCCTGGGAGTCAGGTCACTTCCCATAAGGACAAAATAAAGAAATGAATATTATTCATGGTACATTAAAAAGTAATAGGAAAAACAGCCCAGTCTTAGGAGCTTGGGTAAAGCAAAACAGCCCATTTGCTTTCATATAGTTAGTTTGGAATTACAGGCTTCATTAATGCAAGATTTTGCTTATTTAAAGTTATTGCTTAATGATTCCATTCTCTGGCTGGTGAGAGCTCTGTGTGTCACTCTGCCCCAAACACGATGCGAATCCTTGGGGGATCCAGCTCGTTTGGTCCAGGCGCTGCCTTTTGCAGAGAAACGGGGTCAGGCGTCCGTCCCCGGGGCAGCTTTGCTGACTCAGCAGGAGGGCTGGGATGCTGCGGGCACACAGGAGGGTGCCTGGAGTGTGAGGGGTCAGGGCACCTAAATGTCCTTGTTTGGAGAAAGATCTCCAGGTGAACCATCCCCTGGCACCGGAGGGGGGCTGAGCCCCGGGTGGGGAGCGGCTGCGGGGTGTGTGTGCCGTAGGGTCCCTCCACCACTCACCGTCGTCTCTGCCCGCAGCTCGGTGAGGTGCAGGCAGCATGCGAGGCAGCCAAGAAGGTGTCCCAGCAGCTGCGGCGGCGGTGCAGGCAGCTGGCCTGCGAGCTGGAGGATGCGCGGGTGCTCGCCGAGAGCCAGCAGAGCCGCAGCCACGAGCTGGAGAAGAGGCAGAAGAAGTAAGGCTGGTGGGAGCGCCCGGGAGGGCTGGGGCTGCTGGTGCGGGAGGGCAGGGGATGGGGATGCTTAGGGTGGCTCCAGGTGAGGAGTTCCTGGAAGGGCTGCTATTTTCATCTGCTTCAACTGCTGGAGGTTGCACCAAGCCGGGAGGTTATTTTTACATCCCGTTGCTGTGTGACTGTAACACACTTCCATAATAGAAATCACTCCCAGTGCAACGCTCGGTGGCACCGTGGGGAGGGCTGCCTGGGGCTCGGAGAGGATGCTGGCTCCCATGTCGCTGGGTGCGGGGACACCCTCGTGCCGCTGTGTCCCAGGCTTTGGTGTGCCCTCGGCACAGATGTGCCCGCGCCGGGAGTGCTGCTGGCAAACCGGGCACCTGGTGTGGAGGAGAGGAGCCCTGTAGCCAAGAAATTACGCCCAGTGTTTTAATGCTGCTATTTGATACCAGTGAATGAAACAGGTTTTCTCCCCAAAGATAGGGTACCCAAATCAAGCAGGCACAAAATACATGGGAAATCACAAATAGCTTGCTTTATTTCTTTTGATTTACACTTCATTTCTGGTATTCCCTGCTTGCCTGTGCTGAGACGCTGACTGTGGGCTGGGGCTTGGTCTGACCCAGAGATATGAAGGTGCTGAGAAGCTCCGAGGATTATTGCTCCGAAGCGGCAAGGCTTCCTGAGCTGAAACAAAACCCTTGGTGCCGCAGAGTCCCAGCTGGCCCTGGGGATGGAGCTACCTGTGGTGGCAGGGAGCAGAGGGCTGCTGCCCACGGTGGCAGGGGGCAGAGGGCTGCTGCCCACACACAAGCGCATTTTGGGATGTTTTGAGTCCTGTAGCAGCTGATTGCAGCAGTTTTTTGCGCTCTGCTCTTGGCGACCGCCTGTGTGCACATCGCTGCTGCTCCATGCCGTCCACTTCCCATGGCTGGCACTTCTGCGGAGTAATTAGGGATTCACAAAATGATGGCAGCACTTTGCAGACAATAGGNAATGGTGTTTTTTTTTTTTTTTTTTTTTTTTGTCCTCTCAAAAGCACTTGGAAAGTCCAGTGCCAGGAGAAGTGGCTTGCTGCCGGCTGAGGCTGTCTCCCTGCCTGCCTTGGCACAGCTCCCCTGGCCAGGAGGCAGCCGTGCTGCCCTCGCAGACCCGCTCGGGAGAGGTAACGTGTGTTTCCCCCTCCAGGTTTGACCTGCAGTTAGCCCAGGCCCTGGGGGAGTCTGCCTTTGAGAAGAGCCTCCGTGAAAAAGTGTCACAGGAGAACACCAGCATCCGATGGGAGATGGGCAAACTTCAGCAGAGCTTGGAGGTAAGAGGAAAGTATCCCGCTTTGCTGCATTGTGTCCAGTTTCGGGAGCAGCTTGCAGAGCAAAGCCGTTACCTTTGCAATTATAGCAGAGGCAATCAGGCACAAACCCAGCAACTTGATTCCAATCTCTTTTAGCGCAGTTCTAGGATGTGCCTGATGTATTTAAATAACATTATCCTCTGCCAGAAGAAAGGCTATCTCTTTTTACAAGTGATATCCATCCCATGGTTTAGCTAATTAGGCCCACCCTTATTTTCACTGAAGTCACTCGTGCTCTTCTTCACGCCTCTACCCGCAATCTCACCTGCAAGAAGCCGCAGGTCTCTGCCCCTGTGGGACGGTGCTGCACCGGGTGCCTGCCGAGCCCCCCGCATCGGCAGGGGCACAGTGTGCCGGGGCAGGGGGGAAGCTGCAAGGTGGCTGCCAGCCACCCCAGGCAGCGGGGGCTGTGGGGAACCCCCGTGGGGGACAGCCTGTGGGAGGAGGAAGGTGAGGTCAGGAGCGAGTGAGCAAACCCGAGAGGGAAAGGATTGCTTGGGGCTCGTGGTGGGGACGGGGCTGCTGGTGCGGGGAGGGGGCCGACCGCTGCCTGCTGCTGCTCCGGGGTGTTTCTGATGATGCCGTTGGAAACAGTCTGGGCTTTAAGAGCGAGGTGCGTGAGCAAGGCCCCTCTCCCGCACCTGGGGCTCAGCTGCTGTCCTGCCGCTCTGCCCCTGCCGAGCAGCAGAAGGAGGCGGAGGTGGCCAGCCTGTCACAGCGGGCAACCATGCTGGCCAGCCGGGTGGAGGAGCTCAGCACCCCCAGTGCCCTGGACACCCGTGCCGTGCCCACGCTCAGGAAGCAGCTCTGGGACCTGGAGGCCAGCGCTGCTGAGCAGCGGAAAGAGCTGGAGCAGCAAACGGCCGCCGTCGATCACCTGGAGCAGGTAGTGTGGCTCCCACCCGGGCTGGGGCTGGGTGCTGGGGATGTTCATCCCCGCACCTTCCTTGTCCCTCCGGGGTTGTGTGCAACCGCTGTGCATTCATCTTTCAGCTCCACCAGAGGCTGGAGCTGGAGATAGAGCGGATGAAGCAGATCCACCAGAAGGAGCTGGAGGACAAGGACGAGGAGCTGGAGGACGTGCGGCAGTCCTGCCAGAGGAGGGTAGGTTGGCACCGGGTGGGGGGACAATGCTGGGTGCTGCCCAGGGCTCCCCTGTCCACAGTGCAGAGGAGGAGCCGTTCCCAAGGGTCCTTCCTCCCCGGGGAGCAGCAGGGTGGGTGAGCACTGCTGTCCCACCCCCAGCCCAGCATGAGCCCTGTCACAGCCCCAGGGTGCAAAATCAGGGTCTGGGTCAGGCGTGGGTCCCTGCTGCAATGGTGGGGCTGTCGGGGACAGTGCGCGAGAGCCACGTGCCATGCAGCACACGGGCACGGTGCTCTCAGTGACACCAACGTCACACCAAGGGCACCGACTCCAGCCAGCTAGGGCTTCATGTTTGGTGATAATGAACAGAAAATACCCTTTCAACAAGGCCGTGAGGTCGGTGGCATGCAAACATGAATTCCAATTTCTTTGAAATCCCCAGGGTGTTTGATTCAGGGCTGTGGGGCTGCATGGTAACAGCCAATTCCCATTAGGCCTGGGGCATACCTGGCTGTCGATAGTGAATTAACATTGCTGAAGCTTAATGAAGCAGTCAGTGGGGCTTTGCATGTGCTATTTTAGGAAGGCAGGACAAGCGGGAAGGCAAACAAGGCAACCTCTGCTCCTCCTGCTCCTGTCGGCACATAATCGTGCCCTAAGCCATAAGGCTCTGAGGGCTGGGGGCTGCCACCGAGTGCAGGTGCTGCAGTTTCCCACTGCGCTGCCTTCCCGTGGTGCTGCCCGTCTGCTGGATGGTGCAGCAACAGCTCAGTGCTGCTCTCTCCCCCTCTCCACTGGCTGCTTTTTGCTGAAGCTCCGGGCTGGTCGCAAGGACACATTGCTCGGGGCTCCCTTTGGGGTCCTCCCTGCCCTTCTGCACCTCTCTGTCTGTTTAATTGCCCTGTGCAGAGAGCAAGGTACTGCCAGCATCACTAAAGGAGATGCAGCGCCTTGCGGCTGCTCTTTGCCAACAAGGGAAAGTTCCTCCTTTCTCTTCCTCACCCTGCGTGGCCTGAGTATTATTTCCCAAATGAGTAAATGGCAGAGACACTCCAGAGAGCAATCGATATTTAGCAGCCTGCTCCAGTTCCCTTTTTAAACCCTGTTTCTGAGCAGCAGCTGGGGGTGCAGGAGGCGGCTGGGGCAGGGAGGGCTCCGGGGATCTGTGCCAAGGTCGCAGCCTGGCACGTCCGCTCCTGCGGGCACAGCCGTGCAGCTGCTTGCAAGGGGAGGAGCGGGCTGTGAAATGGGCTGGCTTGCTTTGTTAACACGTTTCCACTACCACCACCCCCAGCTGGACTTGCTGGACCTCTCACAGCTGCATGGCAGAGCTCTGCGATGCCGCCCCGGGTCCAGTTCCCTCCTGCAAAGCACTTGCTGTTGCTGCAGTGCTGTGGGATGGCGATGCTTGAGCAGAGGCAAAGGCAGAGGGAATGCAGGCTCCTGTGGTCAGTGCTGGCCCTGAGGGTCCCTTTGCTCCCAGGAGCAGCACAAATCCTGCCTTTATGGCACAGTCTGCCCTGCGAGGCCAATGCCACCTCCTTGCTGGTGGGGAGCTGGAGCAAGAAGCATGCTGCCTGCCTGTCTCATGATCACAGGATGCCTTGAGGAAACCTGGAGGGGTTAGAGCTCAGCTGAAGGCCCCCTGTTACTGCTGCAGACCTCCAGGGACAGCCCTTGGGGACATCTGAGCATGCCTCGCAGGTGGGGTGGCTCAAACAGACCATCGTGTCCCCAAAAGTCCTGCAGGCTTCTGGACTGCTAACCCTTGCTGCTCCTGGCCAGGAGCAGTTGCACTGCCTGGGGGTAGCAGGGGTTCCGGGGGACGTGGCCCGGTCCTGGTCCCCAGTGCCGGCTGCAGTGATGGGAGGCTTCGGTGCGCACCCTCTCCTGGGGGCTGCCCGGCCGCCCAGGTCCCTGCCGTGGTGGTGGCTGTGCCCTGCTGGCACACAGGGCTTTGGCAGGGGTCTGCCGGGCTCTGAGTGTGGCTGGGGTTGTCTCCCACACACAGCTCCAGCAGCTGGAGATGCAACTGGAACAGGAGTACGAGGAGAAGCAGATGGTGCTGCATGAGAAGCAGGACCTGGAAGGGCTCATCGGCACCCTGTGTGAGCAGGTAAGAGGACGGTGCCCGCCCCAGGGCCAGCCTGGTGGGGCTGCTGGCGGGGAGAAGCATGCTCCGCTCTCCATGTGCTACCTCCCGGCCAGCCAAGACGCTTCGCTGGCCGAGTCCCAGCTCAAAATGCTGCCTGTAAAAAGGGAGCGTGAATGCATGCATGCTTGTGGATGGGGTGACAGCTTGGTTGGTCACGCATGTGCAGCCAGCTGCGATGCCCTCCATCCCTCGCCTCTTCCAAACGCCACCCGTCAGAGCAGCGGCGTGTGCTGCAGCAGGCACTGGGTGCCAGGAGGGTTTTGGGATTGTGGGCATCACACAGGAGACAGCCAGTCCCACTAAGCACCCACGGAGGGGAACTGTTAGTTTTTCTACAGGAGAATTATCTAAGCAGGGGGAGGCATCCGCTTTTTGCTGGTATTTTCATGAGAGTCAAACAAACCTGGACTAACACTGGAGCAGCTCCAACTGCCCAGAAACGCAGTTTATCAGATTCTGCTCTTTGCAGAGGAATTCTGTCCCAGACACATTTGTTGAACAAATCCTTTTTCACCCTCTAATGTGTCTGTGGCAGTGATTGAAGTGCACGTAATGGGAAAAGCACACACAGCTGCTCCCTGTTAAATTAGAAGGTGAGGGGCTGAACGCAGCCTCATTGAACAGCATTTATCGTCTCGGGCATCGCTTAGCATTGCCGAGCAGCCAGGCCTGGGGGCCGTCTCATGCACCAGCTCCTGCTGAAGGAGCTCTGGTGACAAAGAAAGGTCCCTCCTGGTCCTTGCCTGGGGCCATGTTGCTGCCAGGGCCGAGGACGGTATCAGCCTGGCAAGGTTCAGAGTTGCCATCTTGGTGCTGCTGCACCCCTGGGCTCCCCAGAGCTCAGCAAGGCTGGGTTTGTGCTGATGCCTCCCAACCGCCCTTGCACAGCCCCCATCACATTGCAACTCACCCTGCACGCGCAGGAGAGGAGGAACCGATTATCTGGAGCTGCGGTAATTAAGCAGCGCATCCTCCGGCCGTTGGCACGAGCCGGCTGGATTTCACCATTTCACCGGCCCCGGCAATTGCATGTGTTCATTACACGGGATGAATCTGGGAGCTTTGCAACACCGAAATGGCGGGCATATTTCAAGCAGACACAAAATGGTCTGACGAGGCTTATCCATAATATCCCTCTGGCTCCTGGCTTATAAAATGTTTTGGGAACTGTCAGAATGAATCTTGCTGTATAAAAGCAGGGTATTATTATAACTGCCTCTCAGTCCAACACGTCCCTCTTGTTCGGCGGCGGAGAACTAAGATGGATGAGGAGGCAGCAGGAGCTGCACGGAGCAAAGGCGAGGGGGCTCTGGAGGAAAGGCACCTTCTCCTTCCCGGGACTGTCCCCAGGCACTGCCCGGCCAGCCCCCGGCTCCCGCCAGGAGGGGAAGGGGAGATGGCATAGCGTGTCTGGATATTGCTATAGTGTATGTGAAATACAACCGGAGCCTTGAAAGCAGCCATTAAATGAAATCCCGGCTTTGTAACTTAAAAAGCACCAGGCTGCAATGGTGGGAGACGGCAGTGGCTGCCGTACCTGCTGCTTCCAGTTACGGTACAAAATCCATCATCTGTGGCAGCGGGCAGACCCTGAGCTACGGGAAAATGATGCTGAACGGCGTCCAAGATACAGACTGTAGGGATGGCAGGGATAACAGCAAGTCTGCTGCGCTGCAGTGTTGTTATAAATGTTGTCTGATTTACAGTGGACAGTGTGCTTCAGAGCAGTTTATTAAAAAAGAAAAAAAAAAAAAGCCAACCCAGAAAACTAATTAAGGAAATGGAGATGCCAACGATTTCTGGTTCCAGCAAATGCCAGCCAGCTCTAAACCAGGTTACAAGGTCAAATCTGCACAATTAATTTTAGCCAGTGAACAGAAAATAGGAGAACGGGTTTGAAACAAGAAGAGCTGTGGAAAACAGACTAAATGGAAAATGCTCTTATACTTCAATTAGTCTGAAATCAAGCGCTGAAACCATGTCCCTGCTTATTTGGTGTTTTTCTAATTCTTTTATCCTCGTAACCATGGTTGCTCTCAGCTTCGGGGGGGAGTGTAGAGGGGTGGGTTTTTACGGTGCTTCCTACTTTCCTTCTTTAAAAGGCTTCAGAGTAATGTGGTGACACCACGCTGTCTGGGGACGAGCCTCCAAAATCACCCAGCAGTTATTTTCCGCCAGCGCTGCTGGGGATTCACGCACGAGAGGTTGCTGCCTCCCGCACCGAAGGCGGCAGCGTCGGTTACGTCCCTCTGCAGCTGATGGGGACTCCAGATGCTTTGCATTAGAGATATGTAAATAACTCCTAATGAAGCTTTCCTCATCAGTGTTTCAGACTTTTTTTTTCCTCTTTCCCCTTTCGGCTGACTTTCTCCTGCCTTCGTCACTCTTTTCTCCAAAGGGGCAGAGGGGTTTTTCTGGCTTTTTTTCTTTCACGCAATGACTTTTGCATTTTCTGTGCCAGCTCTTGGCACAGACACTGGACCCGCATCTTCTGGGTCTGCCCCTCTCTGACCCTAGCCCTCGGCCAGCATGGTTTCCCAGGGGGGTGACAGTGCCTGGTGGCCATGAGGACAGGGCACCATGGCTCTGGGGACCCCCGGTGCCCGCCTGAGCCCCCCGGTCACGCAGCCGGGCTGTCCCTGCGGCCGCAGGGGTGGCTCACTGGGCAGGCACATGGCTGATGGAGAGCAGGGGTGGGCTAATGTTTTCAGAGAAACAGCTTTCTGGTGGGGAAAAAAATGTGGTGTTTCGGTGGAATCTGCCAGTATTGATGTTTATATAATTTATTTTCTCCCTTTTATTTAACTATTATATTATTTTTATTTGATAAAGGGGGAAAACTGCAATATAGATACATTAATATCTTCTTGCATCATGACTTCAACATTACCAAAATGTTTCCAAATGGGTGGTTTTTAGACATTTAATTTTGTGGGGAATGTCTGGGGGTGGGATGGAAAGGTCCAACAGAGGTTTTGCGGGGCAGCAGGGCACAGGACATCCCGTTTCCTCTCCCCAGATCGGCCACCGTGACTTCGACGTGGAGAAGCGGCTGCGGCGGGACCTGCGGCGGACGCGCGCCCTGCTTGCCGACGTGCAGCTGCTGCTGGCAGCCCCCGGGGAGCCCGGCGCCGGCACCCAGGAGCTGGAGCGGCTGCGCAAGCAGGTAGGTGCTTTTGGGTGAGCAGGCACCTCCCTGCCCCTCGGAGCATCACCCTTCACCTCGGCCAAGGGGAAGCTGCAAGAAATATTTACAGATCTTCTGGTTTTAATTGTGCGTGGGGCAAGTGGTGACCCTGCGCTGTGCAAGGATCGTGCTGCCCAGACCAGGGCGAGAAGTGCCTCTTGTGCTGACGAGGGCTGTCTTGTAAGGAGCACTTCTCTGTAATTAAGCCAACAGTGGTTAAGTATTTTTTTCCCTTTTTTTCCCCGCAGCCCTGTTAATTACCTTCTGTTCAGTGCGTTTTCTATCTGTCTAATAAGGAGCTCCAGAGGCGCTGCGTTGAGGACGTGTTGCCATAGGGATGCTGTAAGGCAGGAGCAGGGATCGCAGCAGATTTGCTATAGTTTAAATGCAGTTCACAGCCAGCACTGAGCGACCCGGCAAGCAGCTGCAGGCGGGTGCCGTGCTTGTGCCCATCGCGTCACCAGCTGGGGATGGTCTCAGCCCCGGGGTGACCTTGGGGGTCTGCGGGGTGCCCTGCCACAGGGCAGGGGTGGCACGGGGCTGTCCGTCCCCAGGCTGGCCATGCATGTGCATCCTGCAATGCCAAGCACCGGGGCTGAGCTAACGATGCCGGTTCTCCGAAACCGCTCAGTAATTAATCCGTACTGTACATTTCCCCTGGAAACAAACTAATCGGGAGGCATGAGTGATTCCAAAAACATACATATATAATTGAGATAATAGTTCTGCATAAATAACATCTGTGAGCAGCAGCTGTTCCCACCTGTGCTGAGGGAGAAGGGGAAGGTGAGCTCGGCCTGACATGGCCGACAGAGTGCCCGTGCCCGTGCCTGTGCCCATGTCCATGCCTGTGCCCATGCCCATACTCGTGTCCGTGCCCGTGCCTGTGCCACTGACTTGGACGGCCAGGGCAGGGGATGGCCATGGCTGGGGCAGGCAGCAGGAAAGGCCATTTTTGGCACTCATGAGTTCTCTCTTAAACATTATTGAGTTAATGCCGTAATGCTACACTTAATTAATCCCTCAGTATTTCCTGAATCCTGCTTTGGAGCTGGAGATGATGCACAGCCCCTGCCTTGCTCTTTCCCAGCCCCCAGTGCTCTTAACGGGGCTGGGCCCCACGCTCAGCACCAGAGCTTGCTGCAGCGGGCTGGTGCTGAGGGACCCCTTCCACGCGCTGATCTGAGGGACCAAGTGGCGACACTGGGACGCTCGCTCTGCCCGGCGAGGGTGGCCATCCCCGTGGCATTCCCCACATCTCGCTAGGGGAATAACACCCTGTTCCCCAAGCAGCCCAGGCCCCGCAGCGAGGCAGGCTCGTGCAGGAGGTTGCTTTCTCTTGCCTGCGGCCGTGGTGCCATATGGTCTGTCCCCGGCTCCTCCCTTGGTGGGTGGCCTCTGCCCGGCTGCCTTGCGCTTTGGAGGAGAGCGGAAAGCCTGAATATTGGGAATATTGAGTTTTTGCTGGCGCCGCCAACACTGAGACTCTGCATGCGTTAAAAATGCCTCATAATTATTCCGTCCTTTAAATTTAAACGATTTCTAATGGCATTCATGACGACTTTCTCAAAAGCCAGTACTTCCTACCACCAGCCCACAAACCTCCACAAGAATAAAAACTTTGCTAAAATGCTATATTTCCGTTAATCAAAATCCATATGGCTAGAAGTATAGCATTGTTTCTTAATAAGGCTGAAGCATCCATTTTACGCAGGTATTTAACAGATGGTGTAGCACAGCAAACTAATGTTGTTCAGAAGTTCATACATTATGCATTTTGGGGGGGGATTTCAATTTATTCTTCCCAAGTGGGAAAATTCCATTACACGAAGTGAAATGGAAGCTGGTATTTAATGAGAGGTCCTGGAGATGCGTTTCTCTCTGATTAAACTATCTGGAGTTTTCGTGTAATCATGGCAGGGGAAAGGCCAGTCCCAGGGGCTGGTCGTGGACGGGGTGGCTTCTGGAGGAGCCTGGAGCTGGGCAGGTGGAAAAGCCCTTGGTCGTAAAACCAGCAGTCAGTCAGATTGGCATCTTTAACATCTCCCGGCAGCTATCGCTTGGGTCACTTCAGTAACGGCTGCCTGAGCTTTATGCAAAACATAAAGGCTGTTTTTCAGCTGGTGGAAGAAAGGGGAACACGGCGTGTGTCGCTGTGAGAGTGGCTCTGCAGGTGTATGAATAGACTGACTAGACAGTCCATCAACATGGGCTGAGTTTGGACACAGGAACATGATTTTTAAATAACAGTTTTGCAGGATTCAAACTGCTAAAATCTCCATACCAGAGCTTTATATTTCTCATGGTGAGCAGCTTCTGGCTGGCACTGTAGCTGAAGACCCAGTGATGTTCAGGGTTATTTCTTCCCATCCATTCCTTGGTTCGTGCAGGGGTGGCAGAAGGGCTCAGAGATGGAAATGGTGGTCCCAGGAGGCAGAGACCAGCCACCGCCCCATCTGCACCTCGGGGCAGATGGGTGTTTGCTTCCAGAGGTTTTGCTGAAGTTACTGGTGGGAGCCATCAGCATTGTGCCTCGTGGCAATGGAGGACATGTTCTCTGCCTGATTTTCTCACTGAAGGAGTTAAAAATAGGGGATGCAATTTAGGAAGGAAGGTGGAGGCAGAAGATCGGAACCCTTTGGTGTTTCCATGTGCACCAGAAAGGCCACTGCTCTGGCCCTGAGATGGAGGGGGAAAAGGTTTCTGGTGCTGCTGGCTGCAGTGGCAGCGTTTGGTCACCCTCCACGCATGGCCAGCCCTTGGGGCGCAGTGTGTGCGTGTCCCCCCCTTGCAGGGGGCTCTCCCTTGCAGCAGGCAGGTGGCGAGGAAGGTGGCCGGTGTGCCGGTGTTGTCTCACAAAGGGAGTTTGTTACCTGGTGTGCAACAATCCAATTCACACACTGAGTTGAGATATTGATTTTATCTCATTTCTGCGCAGAGCTGGGTGCTAGGTGGTAATTCCACAAAGCTAGCACACCGAATCATCAAGTCAGTGTCTACTTACACACGCTCATTACCATATTCAATTTCCTAATACATATGCAGTATTACATTAGCTATGATTGGTTAAAATCTCTTCGCCTACTATTTAAATTAATGAGCATGCTCAGCTGTCCTTCAATTTGAGTCTGGGGTGTAATTATGGCATGGGGCTCACAAGTCGGAGGTTGCCATCTCTCCCTGCTGGAATTACCTTTCCCCTAGTTACTGTTTTTTGGCACCTTCTGGGGTAGGATGTTCCCTTTTATCAGTTCCTCAGCACTCCTTCAAGGTCTAGTTGCTCCGGGATGTCCTTGGTTAATGTTTGTTCTTCTGGTTAGGGATCATTTAGTATCCTTTACTTACAAAAACATCTTGACCTGATACGATGTTAGCTGAGTTTCACCGGTGCCGCGCTGCAGGGCTGGGCGGGGCTGGGAAGCGGCTGTTCAGAGATCACACTGTGCCAGGAATCATTGACTTTAAGGGGAAAATGACCTCCATTTCCTCTGCAGATTAGGCACTGAGGAAGCAAATTACCTGCTCCACTTTTCCAAGTCAGTCTCCATCACCCCAAACAGTTGAGGGAAATGAGCCGCGGATTGCTCCAGTTACAGTACTTCGTAATCCCCTTTTTTTTGAGGGCAAGAGTGAAAAATGACGAGTAAACCCTGAGAAAATAGCCTAAAATGCTCAAACTGTCACCGTGGTGCGCAGTGGCTCCCGTTGCCCCTGGCAGTCCTGCATCCTGCAGGGGACCGGGGACCAGGCACAAGCGGAAGGGTTTCGTTTTCTTTCTTCATAAAGAAAACAAAGAAACCCAAGCAAGCAAGGGAAGGAACTGGATGTTCAGGTACAGCCTACATAAACTCCTCCGTCCTGGCGGTGTGAGTTTTTGGGATGATGCTGCATCTTCCAGATATTTGCAGCCCATTTAAGATCATTGTAGTCTTAATGGCTGAGCTATAAAAACCGAGAGCAAATTAGCATTTATAAATGTGATATTCCATGTGTATTTGCAAATGCAATTTATGCCACATGAAAAGCCCATTTGCAAACTCCGAATCATGAATCGCTCTAATCAGGAATTACATGTAATTCACATAATTTTGCAAATTAATGATCCCAGCTCTACCTCACTGCAGCAGTGCCAAGGCAGAGGTGGATGTGCAGATCGAGGTGTTTACTTCAGCACGCAGCAGGATGGTCAGTGCTGTTAGGATCCACGGTGAGGTGTGTTGGGAGCTGCCAAGGAAGCCCTGCCGCACCGGCTGGGAAGGGAAGAGTTTTCACTGTAAACCAGGAGCGGGCGGGCTGAAGAGCAGCACAGATTTTAAAAGGTCGAGTTTCCATGTGTGTTAGCAGGGGAAAATGCTGTGGGACTGAAGTGTAAATAGACGTGGCTGTGTGGCAAGGGGAACAGCATAATGGGCACGTGGTTTCTGCAGACACCGAGTGCTCCTTTAATTATCATCTCCCTCAATTTTTCCCAGTTGGAAGAGAGCGAAGCAAAGTGCACGGAGGCCCAGAAGTCCCAGCAGACGGCGGCCCTGGAGCTGGAGAAGTTGCACACGGAGCTGGAGGCCCTCAGCAGAAACAAGACCCTGGTGCGGAGACACAGCCGGTGTCGGGCTGGGGAGGCGGGAGGGCAGTGGCGCAGTCCTGCCTCCTCGTGTTTGATAGCAATAACCAGCTTTTTTACTGCATCAGCAATAATCAGGATATTTACTAAATCACCCAGCCTCTTTGGGAACAGCAGACCCTGGGTGGCTTAATGGATGGATAGGGGTGCAGCAAGGGATAGTAGAAGGGTGCAGCATCCCGTAGTCCCCCTCTGCAGATAGGTAGGAGCTCCCTTTGCCTCTCCTGGTGCAAGCACAGGGTCGGAGGCTGGCGGCAGCGGGTCCCAGAGGATGCCGTGGCCTGGGTGGTGCTGTGCAGTGGGTCCCCCGTGGGATGCGTGAGCCAGCAGCCCCGTGGGTCCTCCTGCAGGTGGATGAGCAGCTGTACCAGCTGCAGCACGAGAGAGCCGACCTCCTGAAACGCATCGATGAGGACCAGGAAGACCTGAACGAGCTCATGGCAAAGCACAAGGCTCTGATCGCCCAGGTAGGAGCCGGGGCAGTGGAGGCTGGGCAGCATCCCCTTTCCCGGGAGGGTGCTTGGAAAAACCTGCAGGCTGGCTGAGAGCAAACAGCAATCCCCATCAGTGCACAGCAGCTTGGGGACCCCAGGAAGCTGATGCTGTGATGAGAGGAAAGAATGGCTCACGGCTCCATCTCCTCTCACCCGTAGTTTTGAGTCTTCTTTCAAGAGGTGTCTTGGGTTTAGTTTCAATAGTCGGGAAATTCTACAGCATCCCTGTCTGGATCCTTTTGTATTCTTTCTTTCACTGATTTCTCATGCAGAGCTTAAAATGTGGTGACAGACAGCCCTGGGGCTTTCTGCGCAATATCCAGACTAAGGCAGGCTCTCCCAAAGGATTGTACCTGGAGCTGAGGGACCCCAAGGCTCCCGGTGGAGCAGGGGCAGGCTGGCAAGACAGACAATTCACAGTCTGGTGCCCCTTGCAGTGGTGTTATGGAGCTGGGAGTCTGTATCTGAAAGGACCCTGAGGACAGAAATGGCCTTGACAACATGGTTTCTGTCCTGATCTGCAAATCAGTTTCAAAAATTAGGAAAGTTGCCTTGAGTCAGGAGAATTAAGCTCCTTCAGTCCAGTGCAGGAGCAGGTCGCTGTTTCGGTGGTAGGAGGTGCAGGCACAAGCCAGCCTTTGGCATCGCACTCCTCGGGGCGTGTGCCCTCTGCTCCAAACCCTCGGGTCTGCTCCCACTGCTGGGCTTTCTCTTTCCACAGTCGGCAACGGATATTGCTCAGATCCGGGAGCTGCAGACGCAGGTGGAGGATGTGAAGAAAGAAAAGCAGAGCCTTCAGGAGAAGGTAATTCCTTCCCAGCCCGTTGCAACCAGAGCTGAGGAGCAAGAGCCACCCGGCCGTCCTCTGACATCTCTGCGCCCGGCACATCGCTGGTGCCCGTTGTGGACGCCATGTTCTTGTCTGAAATCAGACCAAGTCTCTACCCTGGTGGTACAAAGCCATTTCTCCTTTGTAATATGGTCAGGTTCCTCTCTGCTTCCTAATGCACCGTGCATGCCCTCGAGAGCAGCACGGTGCAGAAGCCGCTGTTTCATATAATCATAGAAGGCTTTGGGTTGGAAGGGACCTTTAGAGGCCATCCAGTCCAACCCCCCTGCAGTGAGCAGGGACATCTTTAACCAGATCAGGTTGCTCAGAGCCCCGTCCAACCTGACCTGGAATGTTTCCAGGGATGGGGCCTCCACTGCCTCTCTGGGCAACCTGTGCCAGTGCTTCACCACCCTCATTGTAAAAAATTTCTTCCTTATATCCAGCCTAAATCTGCCCTCCTTTAGTTTAAAACCATCGCCCCTTGTCCTGTCACAACAGGCCTTGCTAAAAAGCCTGTCCCCATCTTTCCTATAGGCCCCCTTTAAGTACTGAAAGGCCGCACTAAGGTCTCCCCGCAGCCTTCTCTTCTCCAGGCTGAACAGCCCCAACTCCCTCAGCCTGTCCTCGTAGGAGAGGTGCTCCAGCCCTCGGATCATTTTTGTGGCCCTCTTCTGGACCCGCTCCAACAGTTCCATGTCCTTGTCCTCCTTCTTGCTTCTGTTTGCCTGCTGCATGCCCGCAGCCCTGACCCTACGGACAGGACAGGGCCGGGCCGGGCCGGGCCGGGCCAGGCCGGGCTGCAGGGCCCTGCCAGCAATGCCTTTGGGTGGGAGAAAGCTTTCCCTGGCAAGGCTCTCAGGAAGGAGAGCCCCACTTCTCCCTCCTCCCTTCCCAAGCTGCTGGTGCCATGGCAGGAGCTGCCCCGTGGGTCCAAGTGAGCTTGGGATGGGGCTGACCCCCGGGTGGGCACTGGCGGGTGCTGCACTGCCTCTCCTCTGCGGCTGCACTGGCCCTCCTGGAGTGCATGGATTTAATTATAAACACATGAGTAATCCCATTAACTTAAGTGCTTTATTGGAGTGTAGCTAAGTTGCCCAGGAATCAGAAGCAGGACTCGCTCCCCCTGAGGCAGAGCAGGTGGTGCTTTAGAGATAGGCCAGATAAAAGACAACGAATTCCCTTACTTCTACGTCAAATACAAAATCTGAAACAAACTTGTACCGGGATCACTAAAAGGGCAGTTTGCTTTGGAGATCTCAGTGTAACGGCTGAAGAAACAACTTGGTGCAGGCAGCTTTCCACCCAGGGGTAAATTGTGAATTTCTATGCCTGCTGTCCTCAAAGTGTTTGCTGAGAGAGAAAAGCAAAAGAGACCCAGACACGTGCCATCTTGCTGGCACGTTTTTCATTCAAAAATACATGTCAGTGTCGTGCATTTATTGTGTGGTATTAACAGCAGGGAGTCCTTCAGGAAGCCAAATGCCACGCTTTTCCATAGTGCCTGGCAGCCTAGGCCAGGTCCTGCACATTCGCTTTGTCTCCGGAGCCATGAGGGTCCTCGGTGCACGTCACACCAAGGAGAGGGACTGGTGGGGGACCTGGGGAAGGGACCGGGAGGTGTTTGTGCAGGCCAGGGGCCAGGGAGGTGCTAACATAGCCCGTCCTCACCCAGCTGCAGGCAGCGCAGGCGAGAGTGGTGCGCCTGGAGCAGTGCCCGGCCGAGCGCTCCATCGTCAGCCGGCAGGAAGCCCGCATCCGCGACCTGGAGAGCCAGCTGGACTTCCAGGCCGTGCAGATGAAGCGCTTTGAGGTACCAGCTCTTCGCCGCTCGCAGAGGGGATGCGGAGCCCCGGGGAGATGCAGCTTGCTTGCAAAAGGCGGGCGCAGCGATGCCACCGCCTTGGCTTTGGGGGAAGAAGCACCCAGCAAGGGGTGGGGAGGGACGGGTGGGGTCTTCAGCCAGCTCTCTGGTGCTTGTGGACAGTCCATATGCTTCATGCCACTGCCATTATTTGTACGTGCTTTACTGTGGCATTTATTGAAAGCCAACAGTGGGTCCAGTGCTATAAACACCTGGAGGAATATATGGTCCCTGCCTCCGGACACAGTGTGTAGTGTGTGCTGACTGCTCAGCACATCCATCACAGCACCTCTCCGATGGGCATCCCTCTGCTCTGGCATTGTCCAGACGTCAGGACATCAGGCTTGTCGCAATATTTCACTGTCCCCATTAATCAGCACATCTGCTGGTGCCCCGGGATATGTTTTTACTGTCACTTCTTCCTGGAGTTGTGCTACCTGAACAAGACCAGTGCAGGGGTGAAGGAAAACGCTCTTGTGCCCCCAAAGCAGCAGCTGGCTCCGTGGGAGCCCTGGGGGACACGGTGTGGCTGTGGGGGATGGCACTGCCTGCTGTGGTGGGTGCAGGGACGGGCTGGGATCACTGGGGTCCGCACCCACTGCAGGCAGCTGCTGCCACCTGCAAGGTTTCAGGGCGATGCTTGATAATGATAATAATAGTGACTGGCCCTGTGGCACGGGTCAGGGAGGGAGCGCTCTCCGCATCGCTTAATGCTCGTGGAGACCTCGGTAACTCCTCACCTCCACCTCCCTTGCTTCACCTCGTGCCCTCCTTGCTGCCTCCCCAGGTGCTGGTGCTGCGCTTGCGAGACAGCATCATAAAGATGGGCGAGGAGCTGGAGAAGGCGGCCGAGTCAGAGGCACGGGAGAAGGAGAGCACCCGGTATTACCAGAGGAGGATGGAGGAGATGAAGGCTGACATGGACGAGCTGGTGCAGAGGGAGCTGGAGTCCAGCCGCCGGCGTGTGGAGCTGGTAAGGGGGTGCTGCCCCCGCGGGCTCACGCAGCCCCAGGGCCATGGTGGGGGTTTGCTGCTGCTGTGGGTTACTGCTCCGTAACCTGCAGATTAGCCCGAGGGTTCCAGAAAAGTAATTTTCTGTGTGGTGCTTTGTGGGCTCTGCGTTGGGAGATGGAGCTGGCCGATTTGCTGTTAGCTGGCCCCCCCGCAGGTAAGCTGTGTTTCCTGGGCTGCTCCCCCACGGCTGCCCTGGGTCTTGCTAATGTCGGGGCGTCAGGCTCGGCTTTGGCGAGTGGAGCCAGGGAGCACTCGGAGGGGCAGTGAATGGCTTCGCATCGCTCCACAGCCCAAATTATTGAACTGAAGCTGTCATTGAGGCACCCTGCATTTCATTTCTCCATAGCTGGGCTGGCAGCCTGGGCAGTCCCTCTGCTCCGTGTTTTGTTCCAAGAAGGAGATTGCTTTGCCTGCTCAGCTCTAAGAAATGCTGAGAAGTTGCTCAAGTCATTCCTGTACCTCCTTGTGCTGGTTTTTCCTCATGTCAGGCAGAACCACAGCAGGGCCGAGCGCTCCCCCAGCACGGGAAAAATGCCCCATCCTCCCGCCAACCCCAACGTGCTGCAAGCCGGCCATGTGGCTCGGCGTGCCGGGGCTCAGCTGAAGTGCCAGCTCCTCGCCACACTCCCAGCCCCAGCCAAATAACTCCCCTGTGGCACAGCAGCGTGTCAGACGGTGCCGACAAGCAGCTAACCTGCTCTGCGTGCGCAAAACCCCAACAGGATTTGGCGTATGGCAAAAATAGATTCACCTTCATTTTACGGTCCTCTACGAGCATCTCTTTTCATGTTTTTTTCCCAGTAAACAAAAGGAAAGCCTTGCTTCCAAGCAGTAATTGAAAGATATTGCGTTTCTGCTGGCAGCACAGCAACATTAGAAGCAGTTATTTTATCAATAATCTTTTATTTAACAATCAAGGAGATTTCAGCATTTATTTCACCCTGAGGCTGCCAGCCTTTCTGAAGGGAACGGTGCTTTAGTGTGAATTATTCCACATCCCCTGCCTGCGCCGTGAACGGGCTTTGTCCTTGCTCTGCCAGCCTAATCCTACGTGCTCGTACGCAGCGCTGGCTGCTGGGACACCCTCCCCGGGCACAAAACGAGTCTCCCCTCCAGGTCAGAGTCATGCAGCCATCGATGCTCTTCAGAGTCATGAGATTTTAAAACCAGATGCTTTGCTGGGTGCGCCCTGTGTGCCTGCCAGCCCTGGGCATGCTGAGCGGCTCCCCAGGCTGCGGGGCTGCCCGCCGGGCTTGCAGCACCCCCCAGGGCCGGATCCTGCTGCTTTCCCTGCAGGCACCAAGCAAGTGCTTCAGTTGCTATGATAATTGTGTATTCATTGCAGCTTTGTTATAAACGCGATGTTTTGGAACACAGATGTGCTGTCTGCTAGGATATGGGTGGGTTCTTTTAACTGTAGTTTTGTATTTGTGCATATATTTTTAGAAGCTTTTTGAATGTTTCATATGGGGATGTGAATGGTGGGTGTAGCAAGATACTTGGTCTTCTTAGCAGGCTTCTGTTCTCACAAATGAAGTTTGCAAAGAAGTCTGAGAGGGATTTTAGAGGCACCTCCCTGCAATAAGACACAAAAACCCATAAACAGACAAACTCATAAGCCAATACGGAGGGGTCTGGCTTTACCCAGGCACCCAGACATTTGGGGTTATCTGGCATCTGCTGCAGCAGGAGGAGGGAGCCAGGCAAGCCCTGCGGTGGGTGAGCTCCCCCAGACACATCACACCAGCCCCAGGTTTCTCCCTGCCGGCACATGGCAGCCAGTCGGGGCGATTGCTCTGCAGGAACCGGGGCTCCGGGATCCTACCATGGCACGGCCGCATCGGGAGCCAGGGGCTGCCGCACAGAGCATCTCAGCGCTCCCCGGGAGCAGAGGAGTTCCCCCAGACTGTGTGTACTCTTAACAGCGCTTAAATAAAACATCACGGGAGAGCTGTGATCGCAGAGCCCAGCCGTGCTTGTTGAGTGGCTGTCGGGGAGCATCAATAGTTAATAGAAAGCCACTTATGGCTCTGCTCCTGTTAAATCCCCCATCAATTATAAATACTGCATGAATTATTCACTTAACATTACTTAAGTCATGGTCTGCACCTAACAATTTTTTTTTAATTTATTTAAATAAACAGTGGCGAGGTTGTGGACTTGCCACACACTGCCAGGGTTTAAGCGATGCATTGAAGGGACAAATTCATTGTACAGACTGGGTTAGAAATCCCATCTTGTTTCCTGGGGTCCTAAGAGCTGGTGCCCGTATATAAGCTATTTTATTCTCACAGCCTGTATTTGTCAGTGGTGGAGGCACTTGAAAATCCCATCCCACCGTCCCCGTACCTTCAGCCAGTCTCAGCACAGCTATTTTCACCCCTCCCTCATTTTTGACCCAGCTTTGGGCAGTTGCGAGGCAGGCTCATGCCATTCACAGGCAGCAGGGAAAATCCAGCAAGAAGCAGGGATGGGAGCTGGAGAGCTGGGTGCCAGGCAGATGGCTCTGCCTTATGAATTTTGTAAGAAGAATGGGTTTTGAATGCTTTCCAAGCCCGGTGCCATCGCAGCGAGGGAAGTATGTTTTCTAATGGCGGGGGTAGTTCTTGGCCCTGGTTGTCTCTGTCTTTGCTCCGGTTGCATGTACTGAATTTCCTCCACGGAGCTGTAGCTCCTCTTCTGATAAAATCTGGATCCCAGCCTACAACAGCTCCTCATTTCTCAGCTGCTGTGCTGACACCCAGAGCTTGAAAGGCTAGACCCAGCTGCCTGGTCTCCTCGGGCCACAGCAGAAACTGATTCATAGCGAGAAGCAAGAGATGGATTTCCAACTTAGAGTCAATCCTGCGGAACTTAAAAACGAGCCCTGGTCTCTTCACTCATTGTGTATGCACACGCGCTCGTGCTTGTCCCGATACAAGCATCCCCTGGTGAAGCTGCATCGTGCAGTGCAGGGAAGGATGGCGCAGGGGCTGGGAGCAGGCGTGTGGGGCCGGGGTGTGTAGGGCGATGAGCTGCTGTCACTGCGGCTGTGACCAGCCACCGGCTGGGATTTTCCTCCTGACGCTGCTGTTAGGTCTGGGTGCTGGGCATGGCTCCTGGCTTCAGTGCTCTGGAGATGATGCTGGAGATGGGTAGATGGTCCATCATGAGCCCATGATGAGGGGAGACAAGGGTGTGCTTGCAAGAGGCCTTGTCTCAGCTGCTGTGGGTGTCCACAGCCATCGCTGGGAGCCCTGGGCAGAGGCGGTGGCAAGACAGGGACGCTGCTTGAGGACCCTGTCCCATGCCTTGCCTTGCCAGGGCTGTTTTCACAGAGCTTCTGGCAGAGCACCTCCCTCCTTACCTGTGGGTTTGCTGCATCAGAGGGGGGAGATGCGAATTGCTAACAAGCCAGGTTGGACTAATTCCACCTTTTAGATAGTAATTCTTCCAGGAGGTGCCAAGCAATAGCTAAAAAGCTTAAAGCAGCTCATGTTTCTGTAAGGGGGGTGCCTGTGGCTGCGCTGCCAATGACTGAGCTGCCTCTACAGCTTGGATTTCATGGGAGAAATCAAGCGGCTGCTGGAGGCTGGGATGGGAGCTCTGGGATGGGAGCTCAGCCGTGAGCAGAAGCCCCGGGGTCCCTCCTGCCCTGGAGAGCCAGGTGCCTCCCACCCACATGGGGCACCTTGCTGAGATGCCCAGGGAAAAGCAGGGGCTGATCCTGCTGGGATGAAGCCCCAGCTGGCAGAGGCACGTGCCGGGGAGCCAGCCAGACCCGCTGCGTCTCCTCCAGCCGCCCTGGACTGACAGACAGCTCTGCTAACCCCCCCAAACCCCTGCCGCTGGGGCACGCCATGGGGGGCTTGCAGGCGCTATCTTAAAATCAGGTTTCTTTAGTGAAGCTGTGAAATTCATCAGCATAATAATTAACTATTTTACTGAAAACTGAAGTACAGGTGTGAAGATATTCTTCACACTTCTTTTTTTTTTTTAAAAAGGTGAGAGTCACAGTGTAAATAACCTTTTTTTTTTTTATGATGGCAGATCTCCTTTGTAATGCAGCCCTGTTATCACCACGCAATCCAGCATGCTGTAGCGCATTACAGCCTGATCACTATGATTTTTTTTTTTTTTTCATTTGCAAGCTTCAAAGATTTTTTTTGGTACTTTCAGTGAACTTGAGAAGCCAAGTGGGAGCTGTTTATGCTTCCAGCCAGGAATGCTGTGCTCCTGTCCAGGCAAACCTACAGCTCCCAGCAAGGTCCCAGCCAAACCCTCTGATGTCTCCACAGCCCTTGACCCAAGCACTGCCCGCGCCTGGCTCTTTCTGAGCTGCTCTTTTCTTGAAAAGTTAATGACTTTGACCAAGTGTAACGACAATTATCATCAAAGGGACCCGGTCCTTAGAGGTGAGGTTGGGTGATGGAGGAGCCATGAGTGAAAACTTGACCGTATGCGCTAATTAGGCGTGTTGTACGCAGGCGTGTGAGTTCTGGTTTGCCATTAAAGAAGTAAATTCTTCAGGAAATCATCAGCACTTGTGGCTGCTCACGCCAATTACCGGTAACGCCGGCGTTTGTGAGTGCAGAAAGAGCCGCTCACCCTGTCTCACTCGAGACTTCAACCACGGAAATTTTGTCACTTCAAACTTTCTGAAAACCTGCGAGTTAATTACTTAATTAAAAATAATAATGATTGATGAATACTGCAGGTGTATGCTAAATTATTCAAATAGAAGCAATCCAAATTGGACTAATTAGATTACACTTCACTTCAGGTGGATGGGAGCTTGCAAAGGTTATGTTGTGACAGCAGAACCACAAACAAAAATAAAAGACGGCGACGAGGACGCAGCGCTGGATGCTCTGCGGCACCTGCCTTGGCATCCTTTATAGTCCCATAAATTATTTCTCTACTGTTTTTGCTTAGCTCTTTTTAACTTATCTTCAAAATGCTTCCGAGACAAAATTAGATGAAAAAGAAACTCTTAAGAAAAAGAGGTTTTAGAAATCCTTTTCCAGAGAAGCAATGAAAGCGAAGCCAGGATGTGGAGAGACTGAGGGGGGGGGCGGTTGTAGGAGGTAGGGAGCTGCCAGCTGAGCTGTCCCCTCCCCCTATTTCCAGGTGGGCTCTGGGCAGGGGCTGAAATGCCTCCAGGCGCCCGCTGGTGCCCCTTGTGCCACACAGGATGCCAAGGGCTCGAGCATCTTTTCCTGGCTGTTGGAAAAGACCGCTGGTGAGTGCAGGAGGATGCCCCAGCGATGCTCTGGGAGACGGTGGGCAGTGGGGTCTCACCTGCCAGCTGCGCAGGGGCAGAGCGGGGCAGCAGCCCCCCTCTGGAGCGGGGAGCCCCTCTGGGAGCTGCCAGCCCACGTCTCCTCCTGTCCTTGCTGGCTGTCCTTGCCTGGCGCAGAGCCCCCGCGTTTGCCTGGACCTCTTCCGCCACTGCACTGGCTGCCTGCTGGGTGACAGCCCCGCTGCCATGCGGTGACAGCAGCGGGGTGCGGGGGTGCCGGGGGCTGTGCTCTCACCGCCCCTCCCTCGGCTTTCCCTTGTCTGGGTACCCACGAAGCGGCAGTGATACTCCCCCTGCGCAGCAAACCTTGTCCTTCCCACCCCCTCCCAGTGAGAGCAGGAGGTGCTGAGAGGGGCAGGCAGGTGGGCTGGGGGTCGAGGGGCTTTGTGTAGGACGGGGGCAGAGGGGCCGTATGAAATGCAGGGAAGGGTGGCCTGCAGGCCAGACCTGCTGCTGAGCTACTCGGCTCTGACACTCGTGGTAGGAATTAATTTTTTTGTGGTGTAACTCATGTTGTCAGGGTCTTTCCAGCACAGATGTGCAGCAGCATCCTCCTGTGAGCCCCCCCAGGTGAGGGCAGGAGTCCAGGCTGTGAGCACCAGCATCTCGGCATGGGTTTGCTCTGTGCTGACCATCACCAAGCAAGCTCCCATCCCTCTTGTCTTGAGGGAGCTTTAATTCAGGCTCCCTGTCATCAGAAATTAACCTCAGCTTTCCAAAGTAAATGCTTTTTGACCTGCCAGCGGACAAGTGCCGTGGGGTTTTGGGAGTGCTGTGCTCTGGGGCGATCTGTCCGCCGATACGCTGTGAATGGGAGAATCTAATCTGGAAATGTATGCAAAACCAGGCAGAACATATATTTTATTTATTGATTATAAAATATACATCAGCTGGGGGTTCTGAGCTGGTCAGGCTGTTTTCTGCTGTGCGTGACTGACTGGTTTGGTGGAAGGAGCCAGATATGTTGGTGCCAACAGGGACTGGGGTTTAATGGCAGAGGATGCTCCTGAGGCTGGGTAGCAGAAATGCTCTTGGTGCCTATTTGGGAAGCCGGTGCACCTTTTCCTGGGCTCACAGCTGGTGCCACGTCCCTGTCTCTCCCCATTCTCCCTGTGCCACGGCTGGGCGCGTGGGCAGGTTCCTTGCTGGTCGGCAGGACGGACACAGTAGGGCTGCACATGAAGTGAAGGACCGTTAGTTCTGCTTCACCGTCTCTGGTTTGTGGCAGTAGCTGTAGCCCCTTTCTGGAGCACCGGGGCTTTTTGCAAGCCTGCTGTCTGCTGCTTTGCAAGGGAGAAGGCAATAATCCTTGCTTTTCCGTGGGAGAAGGAGGGAGCCCGCTTCCAAGGGCTGATGTGAGCGGCTGATGGGGACCCCTTTGGCACTGCAGTCCTGCACCCCGATCCTTCCTGGTCAGCAGCTCCAGTGCTGGCCCCTGGCCCGGCAGCTGTGGGGTTCCTACCCTGAGCAAGCAGCCCCCCCCCCATCTGCAGGACACCTTTTGGGGCGGTGCTGGGCTCCCAACAGGGCAGCCCAGCACAGCTCCTGGTGGGCCGTGGGCTGGCAAGAGCAGCCCAGCTAAGGTGTGTGTGTGTGGTTGGGGATGAAATCCCCCCCGGATCAGTTTGCCGTGCAATGCCTATTAGATCCCTGTGGAGGCTAAAGAGTAGCAGAAGAAGAAATCTCATAAACAGTTGGAAAATTGCTGCCTTACTCCCCAGGCATTGTGCAGCGTGAGGGCAGCTGCTCCAGCCTTCACCCCTCCTTGATTAGGTAGAAAGGACTGATTCCTCCGGCAGCCGTTGCTTTATAAGCCCCATTCATCAGCGTGGCTCCTCTGATTGGAGCCCCCCCAGCAGCCGCCCGGGTTCCCCATCATCATCAGCGCCAGCCAGAGCACGGGGGCTCCAATAACAGGCCATTAACTATGAATAATGCAGGCAAAATGACATGCAAGTCACCTTTCATCCCCCCAGGTCCAGCCGCAGTGTGGCGTATCGCTCCGGTCCCCGGCAGGCTCTTGATCAGCACTGTGCGTGGTTTCTTGCATGTGGTGAAGGGCAGCGGCCGGCTGGCTCTGGCTGTGGCCACCGAGTCACAACGTTCAGGGAAGCCAGGAAGGGGGGAGCGTGTCCCTTCGTGCTCGGGGGGGGTGGGGGTCTGCTGAGGGTGGAGGCGCTGGCGGGGTGCAGCAACGCCGTCGCCCGGTGCCTCTGCAGCTGGGTGATTTCCTCGACTCCCGGCTGCTGCCCAGGGTGGGGGAGGACGGGCTCATCCCCAGGGTCCGGCTGGACCGGGAGAGGGCACGGCTGTGGGTGCACCACCGCTCGCTCCGCTCCGTGCAGCGTTTCTCTCCCAGGCGGTGCCCCTGCTTCAGCAGAGCCACATGAACAGGCAGGTTATGAGCTTTCTCAATAAATATGTTCTCCCTTTTTTCCCCCCCGCCTTTTCTGCTCAGAGGAAACAAAAAGCCAGCAATGCTCTCGGCAGTTCATCCTGAGCGAGGATGTAAGCGCTCAGACCAGTTGCTGTATTAAGAGGAAAAATGCTTCTTGCATTTACATTTAGATTGAAACTTGTGTCAAAGGTGTCTAATAGCTCCCTGGGATAGCAGTGGCCTGATGCTGGAACGATTCTTGTCAGTTTATATTATGAAGATAATTTTTTTGCGTTTCAAATTTAATTATATTGGCATAATTAGTGCCTTCCTTGAGACAATTGTATGGTACAGATACTTTATGTTTGAGTAAAACATGAAGTGCCTCCCTGCAGGAGACCTGGGATCGAGCGCTGGGACGGGCGGGACGTGGGGTTCGCAGCCTCCTCCCCACTGCAGTGCTGTCGCTGTGAGCGCAGAGCTGATCGATGTAGCTGCTCTGGGACTGTAAGCATGAGCCTTTCTATTTTCCGCTGATTTGAGCCCAAAATGCTGAGCAGCGCATTTACTCAGGGCATTTCCCCTCGCTCTGTCCTGGCCCAGCTGTGGCTCTGCCGACCTCGTTTTCCTCCTCCTCCTCCTTCGTCCTCTTACCTCCTCCTCCTCCTCACTGGCTGCAGCATCCTCACGAGCTGCGGATGTGCTGTGCCCGAGCTGAAAGGCAGGGCGCAGAAATCAAGCGGTATCATTTCTCTTCCCCGCATCTTCTTGCTGCAGATTTATCTCAGCAGAATTCACTTTACAGTAACGCCTGAGCCCTGAGCGCTAGCATTCGCTTTGGGCATAGGCTCGTGCAAGTCACTGGGCAGAGACAGAGCGTGGAGCAGCTCTAGGTTGTTCTCTGAATGTGGCTGGTGCTTTCCTCTGCATTTACCCAGCCCGGGTACCTGGGGCGATGGTGGTGGTGATAGCACCTTCACTGGAAGCAGTCTGCTTTAGCAACATCGCTGTGCTCGAGCAATGTCAACTCTCGTTGAGAAACAGGTATTTTCAGGCTTACATTCAAATTGCTGCTCGGGTGGTGTGTGGGCAGGGGACCCCAAGGTTACCTATGGTGCGTAGTGCCCATGGCCGTGCAGTCCCCAGAGTGCCCCGGTGCCCTGCGCAGCCCCCTCCCAAGGCTGCTGGGGCTCCTCCCTGCTGCGCAGCATGGGTGCCATGGATCGTGGGTGCCGTGGATCGTGGGTGCCCAGGGACTGGGACATCCCCGAGGAGAACCAGGCTGGAGCCCCGGCTTGGCAGCATCGGCCCTGCGGTGGTCCCGTTTCTTTTGGCGCTCCCGTGGCTGTTGTGCGGCAGGGCCAGGGGGACCCCAGCAGCCGCTGGGACACGCTGTTTGCTGCTCTCGCAGCTGCACCCGGGGGATTTTGCTTGTCAGCAGCCAGAAAAAGCGGGGTTGGGGTGCTGGGAGGGGTGCGCACTGCTGCGTGCCCGGCTGCCTCCCTGCCAGTCACTGTCAGGTTAATAATAGCAGAACGGAGGAAAGGAATTAAATGCAGCCACTGAACTATATTTAATTTGCGCTGTATCCTGGAGCCGAGGAACTAGCTCAATAGAGACTCTTATCAGCTGGTTTGAAGGGTTGAGCTTTTTATCTAGCGGTTGTTTTACTGCCTGGTCTCGCAGTCGCAAATAGCTGAATACAGGCACGTAGCCAGCCGAGGCTTGGGGCTCTCTCCCCTTGGGCTTTTCTTCTCTCAGGGGTCAGCATTTCACTGTGTGCCCCCTCCCGAACCCCTGGCCGCTCGTGGGGCTGACCCCAGCATGGGGAGCCTCTCAGCTGCCCGGGCCGTGGGCCATCCCCACGCGACTTGGAGCAGTTTCCACGGCAAAATGGGTCCTTTCCACCCTCTGCATTTGCCTGAGCTGGGAGGGAAGCAAAGAGCTCGGAAGCGCCGAGTTTCAGAAAGCTTCTTGGCAGCGTTCAGGTTTTTACCAATATCGGCGCATTTCCAGAAGCAACTGTGATGCTGGGCAGCCCGAACTGGGATATTTCTTTGCATGTTTTTATGAACTGCAATGCTCTTCCCCTCAGGCCCGCGCGCCCGGTGATCCCAGGGCTTTCATTATTTACTCTGACAGTCTGCCGGCTCCTGCGCCGTGGCCTGTCGCAGCCCGCGCTGCAAATCATCTCTCACCTTGTCACCACCGAGATGGCAATTTTACAGCTGGCAGCTTCAATCACAGTGAATTTGCAGCTCGCGCTCGCTCTCCTTCTCTTCTCTCTGCCATGTGAAGGTTTAGAAAACCGCACAAAGATTTCCTTCCTAGCTGAAAGGACTTGGAATCGGATGAACACAGCGGTGCTCAGCTGCAGCGGGCAAGCAGTGCCGGGTCGGCATCCTCGGTGCACCGGGAGGCGGTGCTGGGTCCACATAGCCATACGGGTTGTGCTGCTTGTCCAGCTTTTCCTCCCTGTAGTTTGAATTACGACTGGAGTTTCTGGTTTTTCTTACCAGCTCCAGTGTTTCTGGAAAGGGCTTCGTTTCCAAGCCGGTCTGTGGTGTGTGTGAGCGGAGGAGCAGCCCCGAAACACCCAGCAGCGTCCCCGCGGTCTGTGCCCTGCTCTGTCCCCGGCAGCGACATTGCGCTCTCACATCGGGTGTTTTTACATGTTCCACACAGGGTGGGGGGGTTAATGTTTAATATCAGATTTACTCATCTGGTATATCGACGTTACATTTTGATTTAGCAGCGCGATTCAGGTGTACTGAAATCACAGCACGGGCACAATGCAGCAACTGCAACGTACACCCGAGTCACTACACAGCTGTGATGCCCGTCCCCAGTCTCTATACACTCGCTGCCATGGTGCTGGACATCCCCAGCTGCCGGGAAGGGATGTCTGGGTGGAAGCCAGCTCAAGCCCATTGCTCTCTTTAAAGGTTGTTATATTACTTGTCCAGGTTTTATGCTCTATGCTGGGCTGAGCCACACATATGCTTCCCCCGCGCTGGTCTGGCTGGCTCAGGAAGACATTGCTCTCTACCAATTCTCTCTGGGAAGGCTGTTTGTACAACCTGATGATGCCCTGGTGCAGCTGTGTGCCTAAACCCAAGGTCACCCTCCCCTCCCTGGAGTTAAGTTCAGTTTCTGCACAGTAATCACTGGTGGCTCCTTACATTCTACCCAGCGCTTGGGATTTTTGGCTCCTCTCCTCTGAGCCTTCCTCCATTGTGGGGGTGTTGGTCCATCACGGAGGGGTTCAGCTTCATTTGCTCCTCTTCTCGTGTAAGATGAAGTTTGCGTTTTACAAGCTACTGCACATGCAACAGGGTGCAGCGGCAGTAGCCAGCCTTGGCAGGGCACCGAGAGCACTGGGGTGGTGGTGGGGAGTTTCAGCAGACACCTCGCTTGCCTGCTCCGTGGTTTGGGGTGCCGCTTTGGGGTGCAGGTGCTAACCCAGTGCCATTCTTACAGGAGCAGCAGCTGGCAGAGCTGGCAGCAGTGCGGCAGGTCCTGCAGGCGGACCTGGGCACCTCCATCCGGCGCATCGCCGACCTGCAGGCGGCCCTGGAGGAGCTGCGGTCCAGCGACGAGAGCGATGCCGAGAGGTGAGGCGAGGAGGGTTGGGGGCTGGGGGGCTGCAGAGGGGCAGGCTCTGATGCTCTGTGGTGGGGAAGGATGCTGCACTGTGCAAGGGCGATGCCAGGGTGGCTGTAGCTGCACGTCTGCATCCTCGAGTGTTTTTGCTGCAGCAGCACATCTTTATGAACAAGAAACTTCATGTTAATGAAAGGTTTCATGAAAAAGTGTCATCCTTCGAATCATACTGTGTGGCCCAGCTTAAAGTAAGCAAAAAAGGGTGGAAATTGCCCCATTCACGAAGCAAGCTCCTGTCCCTAGCAGCGTAGTGTGCTGCCATGTGTCAGCGGGTGCCTCAGTGCTGGATTTATCGATTGAAAATCCTGCACGTTGTTCAGCCACAGGAGCTGGGGGCCTGGAGGAACCAGTGAAGCTGGGCAGATTGGGTAGAGGATTTTACTAGGAAAAAATGGGAAATAAATTCTAGTGAATTTTTCAGGTGTTGTTTCTACAGCTGCCCAATTTTCCCCTCTGCTACACTGCTAAAGGGGCATCATGACAAATGGAGACAAAACAGATAAATGCATTAAAAAAAACCCCAAAACCAAAAACCCAGAGATGTGCTTGTCACTATGCCGTGAGAAGAGATTTTCTTTATGTAGTGATTAAACTAGGGAAGGGTGAGATAGAAACCGTGAGCTCAGAAATTCACCACTTCGTTAAAAAAAAAAAAAAAAGTGATTTCCAATACAATTGACACATTAGCGGGAGGTGAGAAGTGCTTCCCAGCAGGGATGTCCGCAGCTGCTGCGTGCAGGAAAAGCGGTGTATTTTGCTCCCTGCCCTTCACCAGCGCAGGCACAGCGGGGGTGTTCTGCGAGTGCAAATGCAACGCATGCTGCAGCGGCACCCACCTCTGCGATGGGGGTGCATGCACTCTTGCAGCCCAGGGCCTGAAGGGTGCAGGGAGCAGGTGAGGAGGTCTTTAGCCGTGCAGCGTGGTGGGAACGGCCCCATCGCTGCCCCAGTCCCCGCCGCAGCTCTGCTGGGGCTGTTGGGGTGGTACGTTGCCCAGCTCAGGCAAAACCCCTCTCCGATCGTACCGGCAGCCACAGCAGCGAGCTTTGATACAGTTAGTCTGGGAAGTTTTCATCTCGTCAGACTTGCGTGGTGGCTTCGGGGAGGCTGTGCGAGCCATCGGCAGCGCCAGGGCTGACTCTGTCTTTTGTCCCTTGGTTGCAGCGTGCAGACGGCGCGGGAGTCGCTCTGCTCCAGGAGGGAGACGTGAGTGAGCCCTGGGGAGCTGCCAGCTGAAGGGCAGGAGCCCGCACTGGGTTATGCGATGGGTTATGGACCACCAGCTGCCCGCAGCCTGCCGAGGCACCGCGCTCCACTCGGGCACTGATGGGCTTTCGGATGTGCTGGCTTTGTGTGCCCCCCACGCTCCCTTTCCCTGGGAGCTCTGTTAAACTGGGTGGGATGCGCTCATTCCTCTGGGCTGCACTTCGAGAATATGAAGCTGACCTCTGGCTTTGAAGGAAAACTGAGATCCCAAAGGCTTTAATCTGCTGCAGTGTGGGCTCCCGGTGGGAGGGCAGGGGTAGCTCCGGCCCTGGGGGAGCCCAGGGGTGCGTAGGGCACAGTGGGGTGCCCGGGATCACGCTGGCTCTGCCACTGCAGCTCTGGTCCTGGGGCACTGCAGGCAGCAGCGGGGTTTTCCTGCCCACTGTCTACAGGCTACAGGGCGCTTATAAAAGCATGAGGGAAATAGTCAATGGCAGCAGCAATGGCACAAGGACCAGGTTGCCTGGAAAGGTCTTTTTTATCCAGTCTGTGCCAGTGCCACAAACCAGGCAGAGCAGAGCCCAGAAGCTGGAGCTGCCGTTGCTGGAGCTGTGAAGGAGCCCCTGGTCTGTGCCTGGCTTCACCCTCATACGTGCGCCAGGACCCCTGCCCAGTGCCACTGGCCCTCTTGCCTGCACTTGCGGAGCTAACACAGTCTCATCTCTCCCCACAGGGATGCCTGCTCCAGTGTCGGCTCTGTGCTCAGTCTGGACCCTGCAGAGAGCATCAAGTCCTGGCAGGGGTCGTCTGCGGGCTGGTCTTCCCCGGCGAGTGCCAGCGTGGCCGGGAGCCTCTCAACGCAGTTTGTTGGCAGCCACAGAAGCCAGAGCCCGAGGTAAGGAACCCCCAGCCTGTCCCAGGCCACCTCCAGAGGTGACAGACGTGCGGCTGCTCCCCCTGCATGGGGTGCCCGCCGCAGCATTCCTCTGGGGAAACCGCAGGCGCTTGGTGCCAGCTCCAGCATCTTGCACATGCATGGAGGGTAGAAAACTATCTTGCAGGAGCAAGCCATCACACAGGTATTTTAAAACCTCCTGTATTTTTATTTAAAAAAAAAGTGCGAGAGGCAGGAGTAGGCTGCAGGCAGCGCTGATTTCCCAGCATTCAGGTGCAGAGAGGTGGCCATGGGCATCCTGCCTGGTCGTGGTGTCAAGGACAGCAGGCAGAGCTGTCAGCCCTGGCAGCTGCTCTCCCATCGCAAGTGTCTGCATGGCCTAATCCTGCAGCCCGGTGGGCAGGTGCTGCCTGCTCTCCTAGCTCCTGCCTGCTGGGGGCTGTGGCTGCTCACAGCCCCTTGAATGGGGACACACACGCAGTGGGTGCAGCCCATAACTCCCTCAGCAGAGCCAAGCATCCCAAACCTCTGTGTATCCTCAGGGGCTCCCACATGCCCTTTTTGGCTTTTATTTTCCCGTGGAAAAAATAAAGTCACCTTTACGGGTGACGGATGCCATGGCGCAGCGAGGAGCACTGCCATGGCACCGCTGCAATGTCTGCAGCCGCTCGGGGACAAGGAAGCCCCCGCGGCTCGTCGGGGGGTGCTGCAGATGCTGGCCCGGGGACGGCTTTGGCTTCGGCTGTGCTCCTTTCAGGATGTGCAGAAAGGAGGTCGGGGGACCCATGGTATTTAAGGTCAAAACATCAAATCAAGGAAGGTAGTTGCTGCCACGCCAGGATCAGTTAAATGCTCGATGAAAGTCGCTACATCAAAAACATGCTTCAAGCAGTATAATATCCCTTGATGTATTCTCTAGAGATAATTTAAAGAGGCGATGCAGCCTATTTGAGGATTTGTATGCCATATGCTCGCCTGTCGCTGCTGAGGAAACAGTATGCATTTATACAGTTCTAATATAAAATATGTTAATTTTTGACGGTAATGCTAATGGGCTGTGAGGGAGTTGGAGAGTGGCCCAAGCACTCGCATGGCCAAGCTGCCTCAGCTCGGCTCCCGCTGCCGCGCCGGGGTGCTCGGCGGCAGGGCTGCCCGGGGCTTGGTGGGTGCCCAGGCGCCCAGCCCGAATCGAGGCCGCCTCGCCCGGGTGCTCATCGGAGGGACCCTCCAGCCCAGGGACAAACCCATGGTTTTACACAGGGGTCGCAGACAAACCGGTTCTTTGTGTTTCATGTGTGAAGCAATTGCGTGCGCTGAGTTTTGAAAAGCCCTGTAAATCGGGGTCTGGTAGCTGTATCTCAGAAGGGAGGTGGTGGGGACAGGGAAGTCATCGGGTGTCCTCAGAGGCTTGGGAGAGCTGCAGGTGAGCAGAGATGGAGCTTTGAGTCCTGGAGCCAGGAGCAGCGCGGGGCTGAAGTGGCTCTAGAGAGCATCACCCCCATGTAGGGAAGGTGGTTTCTCTACTTTGCATGCAAAGATCCGCAAAGATCGTTTGTAACAAACGAAAGTATGCTTTTTTGCATAATGCATGATCTGTAGCATTGATTGCCGTGGAACGTGGTGGCAGCCGGCAGTGCATGCAGGTGGAAAGACCAAGCAGCCGAATTCAGGGCGGGCAGCCCTGGCGGTACCCCTGCCTGCAGCCCTGGCGGTACCCCTGCCTGCAGCCCCTGACTCGGAGCCTCCCCGCCGCACTGCTTTCCTGGGGATGGTGTATCGGGACGGGCATCACTATTTTCCCAGTTTTTCCCCCTATTCCCCCAGAACCGGGGCAGGGGCCAGGCTGATGCTCGGTGCAGCTCGCCGAGGCACCCGCCTGCTCCCTGTTCATGTGCAGGTCCGTAGACAGATGCTCCAAGCCCATAGGCTTTGATCGGGTTTGCAGACTGCCATTTCATTGCAGACATTAGTATGAAGCTCCCTGCTCTGATTCTGGCAAGATCTGTCCCCACTGCATTCACCTGCTTTGTACAGTAAAATAACCATTGCCAGAATTAATTTTCTGAAGAGCAAGTCCCCTGGCAGCAGATACCTCGAGCTTGCTGGAGCAGTTTGAAGCGGTCCATTGCTGATACAAGGCAAAATTTAAGGGTGGTCAGGCAGGGCTGGGACCTGTGGGGAGGTGATGGGTGGGAGGCGTGAAAGCAGCCGGCTGAGCTCACTGGGACCCCGCGCCCATCAGTAAAGTAATTCCTCAGTACAGCTTAGGGGGTTTTGGTCCAAATGCCCCAACTCTGATCATAAATGAATGGCAGCAAATCAGGAGTTATGGCTAACACCATATTTCTGAGCTCAAATACACTGAGTTTATAATAAAAGGGCAGGTATGTAGGCTTGGGGATTAATAAAAAAAACCTTACTGGGCTGACTGTGGCCATTGTGAGAGGCAATTTGTACCCAGACCTGGAAATAGTGTGGCAATCTGCCTCCGTCCTGGGGGTCATGAAGAGGCGAATTGCAAATCTCGGTGTCGTAGCTGTGTTTGGCTTCAGCTAATCTAAGATGGAAATATTGGAGAGGAGGCTATATGAAATGCAAACAAACAGACGATGAGAGTGGTAAGGTAATAAAAATGAGATCAGCGAAACGAGCTCTTCCTTATTAAGATTCCTTTGTCTTACACAAGCACCCAGTAATGAAAAATGAATCTTCCTCGCATTCGCTTCTCGGCACTACATATGGGATATTTCCTGAACAAAGAGCTGCCAAAAGCCAGAGGAAAGCATAGAAGGCTGTTATCGTCAGTGGAGTGCACAGGAATGAGAGATTTGATTAACGTTTCCTTTAATCCTCTGCTATTTAAGTGCTTGTACAAAATATTGGCCAGCAGGGCTAAGGCTCAAAAAACACAGCACGTTGCGGAGTTAGAATAAACTATTAGGGTTTTTTTTCTTAGGAAACCAATTCAAAACTTTATGCATTCATTCTGCCCCTCGCCAGGCAGGTCAGGGTTGCATTGCGGTAGAGGGGCTGATCCCGAGGTGCGGCAGGGAATGGCCCCGCAGCACAGGGCCCTGCTTCTCGGTTCCTGCATCCCACGGCACCGCGGCGTCCGCAGCCCCGGCATCACCCCGGCGTCCTTTCCTCTTCTGCTTCGGTACGGGAAAGCAGGAGCCCGGGTCCCAAGGCTGGTGGGGATCCGACACATTTATTTTTAAACATTATTGTGTCAAAAGCAAATCATTATATGGGAAACTGGGAGCTCTTCTGTAGATGATGGTGTGACAAGAAAATCCTCTTCTGACAGAAATTAGGGCAATCTCTTTCCTCTCCCTGAAATGGAGTTGTCTTGGCTTTATTTATGAGCTACCAGGAAAAGCATCCGAGCCACACTTTCATCCCTGGTCATGTGTTGCAATGCATGTGTGGATTTTTATTGTATAAATTATTTCAACTAGCATAATTGTAATCATGTTAATTGCTATGTAATCTTCACTAATTATTGTTGTATGTCATTTGCTTTGGTGTGAATGGCATATTGCAGAACTCCGCTTGGCTTACAGATTCCTTCCGAGTTCTGCATCGGGCCCTGCTTTTGCCTTTGGCTGGGGAAAACCATCTCCGATGCCGAGGCGAGGAGCAGCGGCTCGCTCGGCGGCTGTAGCGTGCTCGCGGTCCTGCCTCCTGCAGCATCACCCACCGCCGGGTCTGCCCGGGGGTTATTCCAAGCCCTGGGAGTTATTGCCGGCACATCAGGCCTTAGCCTGGGATTTATGGATGAGCAGAGGATGCTGCAGGATGGGACGGGACCGTCTTGCACTTGTGCCCTGCCTTGTGAGGAGGCTTGAGTACGGCCAAGAGAAGATTAGCCATGATTTTGCGGGGGAACAGTTTTGGTAGCCATCAGGGTACAGCTAAAGGAACAAATTATGAGAACAGGGTGCTGGTACAGTGGTGTGGGGTGCAGCCGCGGTGGCACAGCTTGACCGGTGACAGGGGACAGCAGTCCAGCTCCCCGGCTGCAGCAGCCCAGCAGAATGCGGCAGCACCAGCAGTGGCCTCTGGGCTTGTTCCATCAGAAACCTGGTGCATGGGAGAAATTACCTTGTGGTCCTCAGGTTCCTTGTGCAGAAAGTAATTAATTGAAATGGAGGTGTGATTTCAGCACACCCGTGGCGCGGGAGCAGGGGCTGCTGCCCTTGCATGCGCTGGGGCACGCAGTGGCAGTGGCTGGGCTGCAGCTCGGAGCCCCCGTGAGAGGGTCTCCAGAGGTGGGCGAAGCAGGTTTTGGCTTCCTAGGAGGGAAGGTGTTTTAGATGCTGGAAAGCAAGAGGAAAAGCATCAAAAGTGGAGAAATCCCTGTGGCGTTTCCCCACCACACGGTGCCTTTTTGCTACTGGTGTAAACCCTGAGGAGTATTTGCATTTCCATTTAAAACCCAATCAGGCCCCACGTGCGCTCGCCAGGCAGCTGATGCTGCTCGGAGTTAACACGCCATGAGCCTGGCACCGACCTGCCGGCTCCGGCACCGCGTGCGCTGACCACGGGCTGCTGAGCCATGTCCGGAGAGATGCGGCTTCCGTGGGGAAACCAGCGCTTCCCTGGCGTGTGCGGTTGGGCTTCGCTTGATGAAGGCAGCTGATAGGAACTGTTGGGAGAGACAAGAATGGATGGGGTTGTCTTGGGCTTCAGTTCTGCTGAAAACCAGGGCATGGAGAGCATGGGCAGGAGATGCTCTGTTACACAGAGGTGCCTGCTGGGACCCCGGGGGCTGCAAGGCCTCGGTGGCCGGACTCGTACTAGCCATGGGAGCTGGAGGAACAATCCCGTGTTTGCAGCTCTCACTCTGTTTCAGGCTCTAAAGATTTTCATTAAAAAAGTAACTGTCTGTCATGCTGAACAGGACAATAAATAGCAGCACGTAAACCACCCGTGTTCACAGTCCATTAGTGTTTCTTACCTCTCCAGCTCACTTTTATCTTGGTCTTAAAAACCAAAGAAAAATACTGAAGCTGGCTGTTTAATTTATGAAAGCCGGTCGTGCAGCAGTCAGTTTACAAAATTATTTGGAAATGTAGAGAGTGATTGGAGCAATTTCTGTCCAAATTCTCATGGAACTATTACACCAGCTATTTAGGTAAGATGCAATTTAGGATCCTAAAAACCAGCATTATCGAAATATCTCAAACTATTAATCAGCTGCAAGGCTTCAGCCACGTCGGGTGCAGCAGTGCAGGGTAGCCCTGGAGGTTGCTGCGTTCCAGGGAGATTAAATCTCTGGTTAATTCATTTTGCATTGGATAATCAAATGGTTTGGGCCCATTTAATAAACCGTGGGCACACGGCATGGTGGTGAGCGCTGGGGCCAGGCGGGCATCTCCATGCCCTGGGCTGTGCCAGTGGGCGCCAGGGACCTGAAGCCGCTCCATTACCCCATCACTTCCACAATAGCTTGCATTTCCCAGCCGTGGAGTTTGTCTTCAACCCGTCTCGGCATGTAAATTATTTCACGGGTCAGAGGAGCCTGGTCCGAATGGGTCCCGCGCAATGGCTGGATTATCCGCTCTCACCCCGTTCCCATGGCAACCCCAGCATTCCCGGGGCAGGATGCTTCATTATCAGCGATGTAAAACTTGACCAGTGCTCCTGCACCTCGAAGCCTGCTGGCCTCCCAGAGATGTATTTATATTTAGGTTCTGTTGCATTACTCTACCCTTCCCTCTCTTTTTCCCTCCTCCTTTCTGTCTCAGACAAATTCACATCCCGGCAGCCTTCTCATTAAGCCCAGTTCCAGGTCCCCTTTGGCTGAGTGATGCCGGGGGCATCTGTGAGTGGGGATAATCTGCCAGCGGTGCCGGCACTTGTCAGCTCTGGGCGCAGCCTTTGTCAAAATGCATCGCTCGCAGGCGCCTACGCTCCTCGTCTCACTGGCAAGCGGCTGCGCGCGAGCAGCCTATAGATAGTAACTGGCTCTCATTGATCTGAAGCGATGTACCGAGGAGAGGCTCTGCACAGCGCCTGCTTTGTTTCAGACGTGTCCTGGCAAAGAGGCCCTTTGCCTTTCCCTACAGTGGGACAGGCAGAAAATACAGCAGTTTTTCAGCCCTTCAAGCCAATGTAGGTGCTTGGGGGGGGCACGTTGGGAGCTTAGTGTCAGCAGTGACACCGAGCCCACCGGTGATCGCAGCCCCCTCCCCATCTCTGTGCATCAGCTGCACAAGGAAGGGGACAGGCTTGGTGCAGAGGAGCCCTTTCTGCAGCCTGGATGTTCCAGGATTCGGCCGCTTGGGAGGGGCTTCGGCAGCCGAACAGGCGCCGCATTGGCATCCCGCGGTGCCCAGGGAGATGCTCCCAAGCTCCTGGCAGAGCAGGTCCTCAGTGCCATCAAACGCTTTGGGGAGGGACAGGCAGGATTTGGGGGAAGGCAGGACCATTCCCTTTCCCTGCCACGCTGCCACCCCGCCACCCCGTCCCTGTCCTGCTCAGCGAGCAGCTGGTGCAGGGGTGGGAACGGTGTCACCACATCGGTCCCAGAGCAGCTCTTGCAGCCCTGTCATGAGGAGCGGGAGTTAAATTGGGAAAACCAGCTGGCTGCCAAGGCTCCTCCTGGGCATCGTCTCCCGGCGGGCTGGCACCGTGTGCTGGTTCCAGCCACAGACCTGCTGTGTGCTGCTCTGCTCTCAGCACAGAGGGGCCACATTATTATTATTATTATTATTATTATTATTATTATTATTATTACCCTTTCTGCTGCTCCACATATGCACTCTGCACAAGCTGCAATCCTGGTAGCAAGAGCAACAGCTGCCTGTGATGAGCTGCTGCCAGCCCCAATTTGGCACCGTGAACCAACCCTACAGAATGTCCGTCAGTCTGCCAGGTGAGGGCTGCGTGTTCTGGGGATGGTGTCCTGCTGTGATGGTGGCCGGTGTGGCTCCTCTTTGGTGAGTGGAGGTGGAGCCCACATGGTTCCTGCCAAATGCATCAGCCCCCGTTTGCAGGGTGAGGTCCCATCCCCACACATCACTTCTGTCCGTCGCTCTTCGACGAGCAGCCCCTGGCCAGGCGTCATTTGCCTCTTGCAGTTCACCATTGTTTTCCCTCCCCAGCAGAACCCTGGGTGAAACGTGCCCCACAATAACAGTAAGATGAATTCAGGGCGCTCTGCGAGCTGGTTTCATAAAATTTTAGTGAATAATCTTTGGCTTTGACAAAAATAAAATAAATCCTACATATTACTATAATCTGTCAAGAAAAAAGGACTTTTGCAGGTATGTGTTGGTTTGGCAGATCTAAAGGCAGTCACGCCACACACCCTTCACCGCGGATTTAGCCAGGTTGGCTGACTTAGAGTTATTTAAGATAAAATCTTTGGGCATTGCCCAACTGCTCAATGCGGCAGTGGGATTTTATTCCCAGACTACCATGCCAATACCGGCTTTTCGCTGCTCAGCCTTGTCCTTGCTGAACGACGTTACGGTCACTGAAAATCACACAGCTTAAACTAACACCAATATCTGTTGTTTAGGGCGAGCAGAGACACCAAGGAACCAGCAACGAGCCGGCCAGCTTCTTCCCTGAGTGCTGCCAGGTCCGCTGATGCTGCGGATCTGGGGAGGATGGCAAGTCCCTTGCTTGGTGCTAGAAGACGGGAATACGGAAAACCTCTGGCAGATGAAGAGGAGCTGGAGAGCCCGAAAAAGCCTGCGGATAGGATAGGAGAGACGTCCCCGTTGATGCTGCGGCGGGGGAGCTCCCCTGCCCCAGATGGGAGGAACCCCAGCCCGTTGTCTCCGACGGTGCCGAGGAGGAGAAGGCTCTCTCCGGCGGCAGGGCCAGTGCCCAGCTCATCAGCCCCAGACGGGAGGTTCCCCAGCCCGTTGTCTCCGACGGTGCCGAGGAGAAGGCTCTCTCCGGCGGCAGGGCCAGTGCCCAGCTCATCAGCCGCCCTCTCCGAGTACGTGGAGGAGCTGCGGCGGCAGCGGGGAATGGAGCGGGAGCAAGGGCACCCAGCGCTGGGTGACACCTCTCCCCTCCCCATTTACCGCACCACCGGTGCCGCAGCCCTGCGGCGCTGCAGGGCTTTCCCAGCAGCGGAGGATTCCCTGGGGAAGTTTGATTGGAATCAGCTGGGTGAAGGCGAAGGAGCAGGCACCGGCCTTGTGCGCTCCTCCAGCCTGCGGAGCATGGCCTCAGAGCCGGCTGGGCCGGCACGCTCTCCGGTGCTGAAAAGAGCATCAAAGTTTGGCTCCTACGATTCCCTCCTGCAAACCCTCGATGGCTCCGGCCACCGGCCGAGCTCTCCCGCTGCCGGGATGGAGGTGCTGGGCGTGCTGCGGCCAAGCTCCTGGAGAAGCTACCTGGAGCCGTCGGTGGAAGATGAGGAGGTGGGAAGGGGCTCTGGGGGGCTCCTGAGCCTACCGTCCAGCGACAGGCTGGGCGAGGGGAAGGGGAGCGACCCCTTCAGCTGGAGAATACCCACCCTCAACTATGAGAGGAGAACCAATGTTGACTTCGACGACTTCCTCCCGGCCATTCGCAAATCCCGCTCCACCAGCAGCCTGGCCAAACCTGGGAGGGACAGAAAGGACGGTCACCGGCCCCTCACCGTCCGCTTCCAGGATGAGGCCATAGCGGGTGGCTCGGCGTCCTCCGAGATGAAGGGCATGGCCAAGCACAGCCTGGCCCCCCAAGAGGGCCCAGGGGACCTCTCCGACTCCTCCTCATCCTCTGGCTCCCTCCTCTCCTCCCGGAGCGCAGACAGCATCAAGCGCCGGCCCCAGAGAGGGGATGGGGAGGGGTGCAGCGGCAAAGCCAGCACCCAGAGCAGCGAGGCAAGCCGCCGGGCAGAGGCAGAAGGGAAGGAAGACGATGTCAACAGCATCATGAGGAAGTATCTGGGAAAAGACTAAGGTAACCGTGCTCAGCTGCTGACCGGCCCTAGCTCAGAGCAGCGGTGGCAGGTTTGCGGTGCTGGCCCTGAGCCGCTGCCCCTCCAGCCCACGCGGTGCCTGCACCGATGCCATGGGATGCGGGGGGACAGGGTGCCCTGGGCCAGTGGGTGTCCCCAAGCTCCCCCCCAGCATGCCGGAGCAGCCCAGGGCAGGGGAGGCACTGGCCCAGCTTCACCCCCAATGCCGGGCTGTGCTCCCCACTCTGCAGCAGCCAGGACGGTGCCAGGGATGCCCTGCGGGGTGTGCGGCACCGGGGATGGTACCCCCCTTGCCCTCTCCTTGCCCCTTTCGGAGCTGCAGTGGGGTGGGCAATGGGGATGCTGCCAGTGCTGGGGACAGCCCCAGAGCTGGCCACAACACCAGCTCTGAGTCCACTGGGGTCCCCCGGCCTCCTGGTTTCCCAAAGATCATGTCCCCCAGCTCCTACCATGCCACCCGGCAGACACATCCCCCCGAGCCCCGCTGAGCACTCATCCCGGTGCCCACGCTTGTTCGGTTAATTTGCAGTTCGCTTTGTCTGGACGCTGGAGGTTTTTAAACATACCGTTGTTTCTCTATGCTCCTGCCCTGTTTCCATCACTGCAGCTTTGCTCAGGGCCAGCCGCGGGGACAAGGGACTTTCTTGTTCTCCTGCAGTTGTTTGACTCAGGAGTTGGTGCTGTAATTAAAACCCAGCGGCTGCCATAGATGCCTGATAACACGCTACGCTGGCCGGGGGAAGGCTGCGCTGTAAAGAGCTGTAGGAACACCAAGCCCCCTCCTTTTTAACCCGGAAGGTGCAGCCCAGATGTCTCATCCCATGTAGCACTGCTCAAAAATCAGCTGAACAGCCAAAGGGTGCTTTTGGGTCTTGGTGTGACACCCAGCAACAGTGGAGCTCTGAAGCTTTTATAATTCCGTAGATATTTGAAGACAGATCCCTATGTGCTTTCGTGGCTCCTGCCTGTTTGGGACATCTGGACACATCCCACTGGCGTGCAAGGCAGCGCTGCGGTGCGTGTGGCCATGGGAGGCTGAACTCAGGTGTCTGCTTGGTTTTTACACAATAAAATATTTGCTTCTTTGACACGAGCCTCTTCTTGTCTTTCCTTCCCCACGGCAAGAGCAGGTCTATGGAAGCAGCGTGGTGCAGAGCCAGGCGCTCCCCCCACCACTCCCCACGGCTGGGGGCTTCTCACCCGAGACCCCGCCAGCCTCCCCGTCTCTCTGCACTCACAAAACGTTCTTTTTTCAGCCTCGACCCTCTTTCCTAGAAGAGATCCAAACTTACTCATTTATCAGAGGTTTGTGGCAAAATTATAAAGGTACATGAACAAATCTCTCCTTTCCACCAGCGATTTCTAAGTAATTTGCTCGTCTGGGACATTGGCACTGATTTGCACGACCTCGTTGGAGCCTCTGGGGCAGCTGCAGTGCAGCGGTGGCTTGAAAAGGCAAATTGGGTGGTTTTCAGCATTTTGTTTTGCCTTGGTTTTGGAGGATACAGAAAAGGCGGAGATACTGAATGCCTTCTTTGCTTCAGTCTTTACTGCTAAGGACGGCCCTCAGGAATCCCAGACCCTGGAGGTAGGGGGGGAAGTCTGGAGAAAGGAAGAAGGGTTAGAGATCATTTAGGCAAATTGGACACCCACAAATCCATGGGCCCCAATGGGATGTACCCACAAGTGCTGAGGGAGCTG
>VYZW01032352.1:10518-22898 GCA_013401315.1 Balaeniceps rex | reverse complement strand
AAAAAAAAAAAAAAAAAAGCAGCAAGCACCGTCGGTGGGGGCGAGTGAAGGAGAAAATCCTCGCACATAAACCTCGTGTCTACCCGAGGTTCAAGCGGGGGAGCGCGCCTCGATGCAGCCGAGGGAGGGGGAAGCTCTGGGGCTGCCCGGCCGGGCACCCCGCAGCGGGGGCGGCTCCGGGGCGGTGGGACGGAGGCTGCGGAGGAGGGGAGGAGGCGGCGAGGTCGTCCCCGTGTACTGGGCACCGGCGAGGCCGCACCTCCAATACTGTGTTCAGTTTTGGGCCCCTCACTACAAGAAAGACATTGAGGTGCTGGAGCATGTCCAGAGAAGGGCAACAAAGCTGGTGAAGGGTCTAGAGCACAAGTCTTAGGAGAAGCAGCTGAGGGACCTGGGGTTGTTTAGCCTGGAGAAAGGGAGGATTAGGGGAGACCTTATCACTCTGTACAACTACCTGAAAGGAGGTTGTAGCAAGGTGGGTGTTCATCTCTTCTCCCAAGCAACAAGAAATAGGAAAAGAGGAAATGGCCTCAAGCTGTGCCAGGGGAGGTTTAGATTGGATACTAAGAAAAATTTCTTCACTGGAAGGGCTGTCAAGCCTTGGACCAGGCTGCCCAGGGAAGTGGTAGAGTCCCCATCCCTGAAGGTATTTAAAAGACATGGAGATGTGGTGTTTAGGGACATGGTTTAGTGGTGGACTTGGCAGTGCTAGGTTAGCAGTTTGACTTGATGATCTTAAAGGTCTTTTCCAGCCTAAATGATTCAATGATTCTATGTCCGTGAGTGCAGATGGATGCTAGTCAAACCTGCTCTGTGCCTCGTCACAGCCATTAAATACCGGGATGGATCCCACCTTCCCGAGGGCATGCCAGGAATCCATCCCTCTCGTCCACACTGCCAGTTTCCTCCCCACCCACGGTTTTGCAGGGTGGGTTGGGTCTGATGCCGTTTACAAGCAACCTTCACACCGGTCATCTGTCCTTTACAGACCACTGCTGCAGGGGGTGGGTTTAAAAATAGCACCTTTGCACACTGAAACATGTATTTGTACAGCAAAGAACCCCACCTCACTCACAAGGAGCACTAGCTCACAAAACAAGCCAGGTAGCGCATGTTTGATTTTTTGATTATTTTATTTTATTTTATTTATCATACCAATTGATTTTATTTTTTAAGGGATGGATACTTACAGCTGCTTGAGCTAGCTAAAGGAATAATAGTTTCCTCACTTCATGATTACCTGAGGTAACTTTCCTCATTGCACCATTTAGCAATAGGTTAGATTTTATGTCGTATGGTAGACAGTAATAATTAACTTGCACTGTCTTCTTTCTGTGGATATCAGAATCATTTCTATAGAAAGTAGCTATAAGTCAGTATTCTTTAACTTCACTGTTACTGAAAGCAATACAGATAATTGTCAGCAGTGGTAAATCTAGTCACTGTTCTGATACCACTTTTAGGTTACTGTCTGTTATTGAAAGTGACCAGAACTTACATATAGTCTGAAGTATATACATGGGCTGGGGGGGAGAAGAAAAAAAAATTGAAGTCTGCAATGGGTAAGAAGAAGCTATAGACTTCTAGCTCTAGCTACAGACAGGGTTTTTTTTTCCTAAGATGATTTCATCTTTAGTAAACAAGTTTTTGGTCTTTTTTTTTTTTTTAATGTTGTCTGTCCAAAGGCAGCCGTAATGTTTAGGTTAATATTTCCCAGAAATACAGCTGGATGAACATGCAGGTATTCCAGCATTAGCTTGCCTCAATCTGTCTTTTTTTCTTCTTAAAAATATTATTCTTGGTCTGACGAAGTCAGTAATCTGTGAAATATAAGTATATGAGTACATTCAGTTTAGTATTCATTAGGGACAGTAACTTCAGCAGAGTTTGACCCTGCGCTGGCTGCAGCTAGCTGAACCATGCTAATAGACTGCAGGTGGTAAACTGTACACATATTTCTGCAGCCAGTTTTTTTTCTGTCAGAAAGGCTGTTTCTCCAAGGAAACTGGATCCACCACGTGTATTAATATTTTCCTTTTATAGCAACCACACAGAATATAAGTGCTAGAAGTATTTACAATTTTGAAGTCTCTTTCTCTAATGGATCACTTACCCTTTATTTCCATTATATTTTAAGCACTATGCAGGAGAAAAGTGAGCATGGAGAGCAAAAGATGTTGAATTTGTCAGGGAACTCCCCTAACTAGAACGGAACTCACTTTCCTTGCAGATATTCTCCACAAATGCCATTAACTTCATGGGTAGGGAGTAGATAGATTTACCTGTGCCCATTAGTCTGTTTTCTCGCCACCTCTCAAACAGATGCACTCAGCCTCAGTGGCAACAACCACCCACCAGTTATGCAGCCCTTTCACGCTCCCTGCCCAGAGCCCACCCGCTCTGCTGCAGCATGGCGGCACAGGGGGAACATTCATTTACCTGCACCTGCATCTGGTTGTGACGATATCACAGGTTATGCACTAGTGACACTGGGCATTAAAAAAAGTTAAAAAAATAATAAAAAAGCTAAGAATGCAATAGATCAAATTTAACCCAAATTGCTGATAAAAGGTTTTGACAACCAAGAACACTGGAAGATTTGGGGATGCTAGATTTGATAGAATTATCTTGCTTGACAGTGGCTAAGAATATGATAGTCTGGGTAGGTGACAGTAGAGGAAAGGCTTTATGTTTCTCTGTGATTAGAAATACTTAGAAAAAAAGGCTGCGTGCTCATGCAAACACATTGTGTATGTTACCCTCCTGAAGAAATATGGATGGGTGTTCTAACGAAGTGTTACTAAAAATTAGAGCAGTGACTGTAAGCAAAATATACACAGAGACTTCTGTGTGAAATTACAAGGGGTAGGGTGGGAAAACCATGTACACACCTTAGAGCAGATGAGTAGGAAATTAGTTTAAATTCTTCTGATCCATGTGAATATCACCTTTTCTTACTTCAAAGTCCAGCCTTAGTGTGAAAAATGAGAATTCAGATTGAAGGGCAACAGCAAAAGTACCACAACTGCATCAAATAATAAAGATTTTTTTGAAAATTTAAAGTAAAGGTCATTGTCTGGATCTTCCCGGGCACACTCTTCTGCTTTGTCATGAGTTTCTAAATGATGCTTTGAGATTACTTCCTTATAAAACCACCTAAAAGGTGTGAAAGTCTCTGTCAGTTGCTACATATCAAGTGCCAAAAATGCACAGAAGGGATGGGATATTTATTCTGTCAGAAGAAAAAAGTTAATTACAGCATTAGTTTCATACTTAAGTCACTTACAAAACAAGGTAACAAGTATCTCTTGTTTTAGCACCTTAATATAATTGTTCACTTGTTTTATCTTGAAGGGTTATTACTGTATAATGGTTATACAGAAAGATATTCATATCAAATAAGCACAGTTCAAATGTTTTCTTATCTGCCAAAGTATTTGCATGACTTTATTAGGTCTTGATTTGTGATACTTTTCAAGTTTACGTTTTGCAGACGTATATAATCAAAGCATGGTTTCATATCGAAACACTTACTGGTTCAACAACTAATTTTCAGTAATGATTCTCCTCCTCAGAAAAGAGCTTGAAATTTTGGGAATCAAAGTTCTAAATGAGACTTCTTTGCCCATTTTTGCAGAACAGATTGGAAGTCATGGAAAAATAAGATCACAGTTGTTGCAGGGTTTCCATCTTCAAATAATGCAGATGTCTATTAGTCAGAAGTGTGAGAAACATTTAAGAATTGATCTCAGCCTAATTCAGGAAGTCACTGCAGCACCTTACAAATTTTAAGCTTAGTTAATTTCATGCTTAAGTCTTCCGCCTTCTAAGATTTTACATGCGGAACAATAAAAAATAAAAAAATTACACTGCTTTGTTTAGAAGCTATGTGGGTCTTTTTGGACAAATATTATTAAAGCCAGTTGACTTTCCTAACTTGAATGTTTGGTAATTCATGTAAGGAAAGCTGTTGACCCAAATCCTGCAAATAATTCTGCATGCCTGTAAAGTCAACAAAATTTTAGAAATGCTCTTAGAGAAATGCCTATATGTTTGATGTTCCCAACAATACTGTTAGGTGTCCTGAATCTGCTTCCATTCTATATTTATAACAGGGCATTGGCAGATATACTTGCATGGATTCACATGCCTCATATTTATTACAGAGAACTAAACATTTGTAATTTTGCCTAGTCTTTAGAATTAAATGTCTTTAAGCATCATCAAAGTGCAAAACACATTAAAATATGTACTTTAGGAACTATCCTTTAAGTCACTACGTCTTTTAAAACCTCAATGCTTAAAACAAATTTTTTGCTTTTTTATGTATTGGTGATATTAAGATCAGTACCTCACATCTCAGGCATTCAGAGACCTCTGGCATTAGAAGAAAATGTACATAAGTATCTGTGAAGAATTTGTATTGAAACTGAACAATTTAGGCAGCAGATAGTGTCATTCATCAAAGCTGGGTTTTTCTTGAAAGTTGGCTTCACAAGTTGTATTGCTTGCCCTGGGTGTTGTTTGGTGACCCAGTGACAAAAATGTCAGGCTAGTCTACCTCAGCAGAAATAGAGCTGTATTTATTAGAAATTACAGGTATAAAAATCGGAGTTAACATGACCAGGGTGTTATTCTACTGAGTGGACAGTAAGTAGTCCTTACAGCTAGACACGTTGTTTCTGTGAAATGCTCAGTCTTTTGATAGTGTTGTGATGTTGGTCCCTATGCTTTTCTCAGGGTTATGAGGAGAAGACTCCCTTCCCCTGTTCACCTGATGCTTATGTTCAGTCTGGGAGTTAAGACTCATTTGTCTTCCAGAAATGAAATCTACACAGTCGTCTATGGCCACAGAAGTGCAAAACTGGCACATTTCTGAGAGCTCTTTTTTTTTTTGAAGTATGAGGTCTAAATACTTATTGTCATTAACCATGTCAAGAGGCATGGCCATATACAGTCTCGGCATAAGGACAAAACTACAAATATTCCAATTTCAAACACTTTTTTTTTCCTCCAACACCACAATTTGATGTGAATAAAGTGTTTGCAGCTTCAGCGCCCACTTTTTCTGCTTGTGTCTTAGCTGCTGCGGTCACCATGGTCTGAAGTAAAGCTGGTTATTCCCTCTAGGCATGATTTCACACTTTCTTGTTCCTGTAGCCCTACTAACCATTCAGACAATCTGCAGAAGTGATAATTTATAAACAGCGTGGCAGGAGTGGGCACTGAGGCCCAGGGAGTAGAGGATGCTTAGTTTTAGCCAGTATTTACCAGTAAGTCAAGGTTTCGATTCTTCTGAGCTATTTGAAGATCTTAATGCCTGTTGAGTTCATTTTGTCTCTCTAGTTATGAAATGTTCATTAAAGCAGTCTGAGATACTAAATCCAGATGCTGTAAAATGTTTTAATATATGTGTTGAAATATAACAATTAAAGTATATATACAAACCAAGATCAAAAAAATAAATTAAAAAAAAATTACAAGGCCAATTTTTTTTTTTTTGGCGGGCAAGGGGGGGAAGAAACAAGAGCAAAACTAGTTCCCTGATTAGCGTCCCACCTTCAGTTATGATTTATTTAAAAATGAGTGACCATTGGATTGCACATTAAACTGAACGTGCTGTGATGGGTTTTTACATCCCATGGTACACTATGTTGTTCAAAGCACATAGAATATGAAACAGATGGCTTGGGAAGACTGTCAAAAAGACCTGCTGTGCCTTCTCTGGTATTACCTTAAAGCAAGAGAGAGGATGAGTAAGTGCGCTGTAATTTTTGGCCTTAACACAGCGTTCAGGAAGGTCAGGCTTCTGAAGGAATGCTTACTCAATCACAGTAACGCATATAAAACCAAGTATCTATTTGAGGATAACGGAACAATAAAAATTATTTGAAATTGAAATTGATAGTGAAAAGGAAGAAAATGGAAAATTGCTGTGGAGGAGAGGGGAAGGGCAGACATTTGCTTGCAGGTGCTCATCACAGGGCTGAGCAATGCAGAAAAATAAATTTATTCAGGAGTTTCACAGGCCATCTTTAAATATTTTTGTGTACAATGCAGTAGAAGCTAAATCCTGAAATCTTTAATTTTGATTTTTTAAATTATTATTTCAGACTCATAATAAATTATGATTTCAGTCTCCTTATGGAAGTAACAGTTGTGCCTTCAAGACCTTCTTGGTTTTGGTATCAAAATCTCTAAGCATGTAGTATCTTCTAATCAAAGGCAAACCATGTATTTTATAATAGAGAACCTTAGGCATGAAAATCAGACACTACTGTATAAACTTGAGTTTGCAAGACAGAGCCTTTTTAGGGGATATTTAATATACTACAATATATACTTGCACTTTTTTGGTACTATAAATAGTAAGCAATCCAAATTCCTCATGTTCTTGTCCACAAAAAGTTTTTTGGAATAAGTTGGGTTTTTTGGAATCTCATTCCTGCAGCTGCACACTGTCTTATTTAACCTTAACTGAGAATAAGTAACGTAGTATTTCAAGTCAAAATTACTAAAAGTACTACATATTCAGTAGTATTAAAAAAGTAATTCCATCTTTGAGTTCACAGCTTACTGAAATTATTTAGTTCCAGAAGCTCAAATTACTAGTTAACAGTTTGAAATGTGGACATTCAGCGTAAAGAAAACTTTTTTTTACTCATTGCTGAATTTGTGTTAACTATAAAAATGACTATCTGAAGTGATCACTGAAAGCTTCAATTTTTTTATGCTACACAGCTAGTGTCATTGTTTGCAACTTATTTTATTGTCTGTTGTTAGTTTCTTTGAGGTATTATCATTGCTTAGTTGTCTGATAAAGCTGAAATGTGTAACTATCTGTCTCAGCAATATTTTTTTATTTTTCAGCTCTGGACTATAGCACATGGCTTTGCAATCAGTTATGTCAAAGTGTTGGGAGATTAATACCTGCTAAAGATGGTGTTACAATACCTAAGTTTATCTGTTATTTTGAAAATACACCTTTAGCCTATTTTTACTTAGTGTGTTTCTTGGCATTGGGTTTTCATTTCTATGTTTTAGGAAAATCCTATAAATGTTGTTATGTTACTACTTTGAAAAGGAAAAGAAAGGAAGAAACATGTAAAATACTCTTGAACTCATTTTGCTTGTGATTTTGAATAGCTTTCAAATTAGAATGATTTTCCCAGATTTTTATAGGCTTGCCCAATCCAGCTGTATATTTTATATGCTAATCTAAGTTCTATTTTTGTTCCCCTTGGGATTTTAAGTGATTATAATTGTTGCTCTTCAAAAGCCAAACAGATGATGATTGCTGCTTCAGGAATATACCAAAAGAAACTGTCTTTCATTAAACCTGCTCATCCACTTCATAATTATCTCCATTTTATCTCACTAAGAAGCAGGAAAATGGCAACTACAGTTCATTGAAGCCAGTTCAGTTATTTAAACATCACTTTACTGAGATAACAGGAGGTGTTAAAGCAGGGAGGCTTTTTCCTTTCAAACACTAAAATGTAGCCAGTACTATAATAGTGTTGCCAACTGGGAGACCAGACCCTTCACGTTAGCTTGAAATACAATGCTAGAGGCCAGAGACGGCAGAAGATACTGTGGTCTCTACTGTGGTTGGGGCCATTTCTGGGTGACAGAATGTAAAGTAGATTGACAGCTATTTTGCAAGGCACCTGCTGGTCTGACCTCTCCGCAAGAAATGAGAAATCAGAGTAAGCAGAAACATGGAAGAAGAGGAAAGGAGGTTAGAGCAGGCGCAAGTGTAGAGACTAGAGAAGATAATAAATAGGCAAATGATACAAGCTTTGATCATAGGTGAACTCTTCATATCTGTCAGAGCTAGTGATGTTTGGAATGAGCTGGGCTAGACTGGAAGGTTTCTCCAGAATTTGTTTCAGTAATAAATTTCAGTTTAGTTCCATTTTAAGAACATTAATGGAGAAATTTTGCAGTGAAGATCAATGTCGGAGAGGAACAGGTCCCTGTGAATTGCACCAAGATGCTGCAATATCTGGCAGTCCATGAACACTGGCATAAACAGTGGTAAAAACACACAGAGGTTTCTCAAGACCTAGAAATATGTAACCAGTTCTTTAGTTCACATACTTGGTTAAAAAAACTCGCACGTTCCAATTTCTGCACGTAGCTTCTAATGTTTTCCTTATCTTACAAATGTAAATAGTTTTTTTTTTTTTTCTACCTGTTCTCTGAAGTGAGGCTCCTGCAATTTACAGGAAGAAGTATGACCATATGTGTTGCCATTTGTCCTCCACTGCTTTCTGTAGGCTGGCAATCAGTGCAATGTTTTTGTATAAATCACAGCTTACCTCTCAAGGGGACCTGTAAAAAACCAGTACCATCAACAGTTTATTCTTCAAAGACAGACTGCAGCAGCTGTCTGAAAACCTGGTTCTCTCATCAAAGAAAGCAAGAGTCTTTCACAGCTTAGTCTCCCACATGACACATTTATGCCAAGGAGATGACCAGTAAAAAAGTAGGAATTCACAAAGGGATGAATGTGGATTTTTATTTCTTAAATTTAAATACCTATATGAAAGCAGAGGTTAAACTTGGCCAACCATCAGAAACTCCTTTCCATCAATTATAGAAGCAAAACTTCTGTCAGCTTCTGTCTTTTTAGCTTGTCCAGAATGTTACTGAGTTTTGGCTACAGCAGTGTAAGCTGAGACAAAAATTGCAGGGCCTACAGACTGGAGAAAAAAAAAAGTCTGTTTCAAATAGAGAGAACAGAGCTGAAACATCCACTGATGCAGTTTTGTTGGTACAGCATCAGCAGTCAGGCACTCACTCTTGTAAGCTAATGAGGCCTTGTAAGCATCAGCAGTATGCTCGACACCTCCTTGAGAGCAAAAGGCAGACGGTGCAAATCCCCGAGCACAGGTAGCAGGCTGCCAGGAACATAGCTTGCTCAGTTCCCAAGCAGCTGTATGCAGTACCACCAATAGATTCGGGTCAGTTTCACCCCCAGCTAGAGTGTCCCATGGTACCAAGTCAAGTCTCCTGTGTAATGCAGGAGCCGCAGCAGCAAGATCTGCCCCCGACAGGAAAGATCGTCGTGCCCCCGTCACGTGCAGACCCAGATTAGGTTTTGCAGTAGCAGTACGGCTGAGCAATAGCAGAAGTGCTTTTCCTTTTGAAAACTGCTTTCAGATGAAAATATTATTTACTTCCTCCAAGGGCCTGATACTGCATCGACATTCTTCTCCGTTTCCCTCATTTCAGCATAAGTTCCTCAGTTTTGTCCGAACTGAGCTGTGTTTTCCTCCCTCCCTCGCTCCACTGGAGCAGGAGGATTCCAGGGTCTGCAGCAGTGCCCTTCCTTGTGCAGCTGCTCAGGAAAATGAAATCGCTTGCTGAAAGAAGAATGGCGATACTGAGATCAGTCCTGTCCGTAAGGCAAGTAAAGAATAGGTGCCTGATGATAAAAGCAGCTAATGTAAGAGTTTATCAGAGCTATCACCTACTTTTCATTAATTATCAAGAAACGATTGATCACGTCACTACTGCCTAAAAATCAGAGCTCAACCCAGAGCAACAGGGGTCAGGAAATCCTGAGTTGTGAATCCTATCTCAAAGTTTTACTTCTTTGCTTTGCTTTCCATCTTCTCTAATCTAAAATGAATTTATATTAAATCAAATTCTAACTGTGTTTAGGACTCAGTTTTCCCATTGCTGAGAATGCAAATTTGTATTTGCAAAATGTCATGCACTTAGCAAGGAAGGGAGCGGGAGGTGGCTTTAGGAAGGCAGACAGTAGAAAGAGAATTTCGTATTAATTTTTTTATAAATGGTTTATTAAATGAACTGCTATAGCTAGGTTCTAAATTTATTACCTTTTTAAGGTAGCTTAATTGCATATCTGCTTCCTAAACTATTCAAGATGGATTTCTGCGCTAGTGAGTTTATAGCATAACAATGTGCATTCTGCCATATCACTCTCAGACCAAACTCTTTTGTAGACAGTGCATTTTCACAAAGGCAAATGGTACTTCATAGTCCTCATTACAAACTAACCACACTACATACTTCAGCAACAAAGTGTTCTTAGATTCTACAGCTGGAGAAGTATTTACGCAGCTTCTGTAATTACTTGCTTACATTTACTTGTTACATTATCATTCGGAATAAGCATTTTAAGCCGAATTAACATGGAAGGTATTGAAAACATATGCAAAATAAGCATTGAAAGAGAACTGTGCAAAAGTAGAATATTTCATAATGAATTGCAAAATATAATTTTCCATGTTAGGAGTACCTCATTAAGATGGAAAACAACTATAGTTTGTATTTGGCTTTCTTTTTATTAGTTTTCAGGTTTTGCTTTATTCATGGTAGATACCTGATCTTAACCCTACATTGTCTGCTTCTGGTGTGATTGCCTTTTTTAATTTAGAACTGAAATTTGCAGAATTAGAAAATATTCTTACAGAACCAGTAAACACTAATAAATTAGCTGTGATACTATAAAGAAATTAATGAAGATGATGCCTTAGTACTTACAGCTATGAATATAAATTAACTAGATACGTTGTCGAGGAGTGTTTATTTTAAAAAGATGGTATCTTTATTCTCAAGTCTTTTTTGCAGAGTTCTATGAATTGTAAAAAAAAAAAAAAAAAGCACAGAAAATTAAAATCTAGTATAGAGAATGGTAATAAAACCAAGGCAAGGAAAAAAGAAAAGGCTCAACTGAAAATTACCAGCATAATAGGAGTTAAACAATGTAAGACTAGAAAGGATTCTTCTTTTCTCTGAAACCTAAGGGAAGCATAGAAAGAATAAAAAGAGATGTTTCACAGTACATAATGTCAGAATAAATCATGAAAATGTCTGTTGCTACTCAAACAATTCAAAAATATCTTTATTACAATTTACATTAAGGCATTTGACTTATGATTACAAAAGCGGTTCCTAAAGCAACAATAATATTTTATTTCTGATAGGAAACTGCAAAATGAAGGAGGTGGTGCTTCTGGTGTACATTGCTATTCCATTTGAGAAGAGCTCCTACATACAGTACAAAAAGTATCTCATGCAAAATGATACATGTATAGTGTTAAGCAATACAAGTTCTTGTCAGTTAAACAGATGAGAAGTGTTCTGCACGTTTGACTTCACACACGATAAATATTTCCATTTATCTCAGTAAGATTACCATAACAAGGAGAGCAAAGTATGTGTTGAAGTTTCCACAGTGTTAGGGTCTGCAACACTACTCCTAAGCCTTACCCAAACAGAAATGACAAAAGTCATTTTCCACAACAGCAGCAAAACTTCTAAGCAAGGGAGAAAACATTCTGTCCACTCATTGGGACTATGCAAACATTTTCTGGGTTTGTATCTTTGCTTTTTTTAAGGAAAAATAGAAAAGCATAAAATCCTGTAGTTATCTCTTCTTCTTGTCCAAAGCATTTTGACTACTCAAGGCAATACCTGGGTATGGCTGAATCAGCACTTTACAATGCAGAGTCTGGGGAGGGAGTAGATGGGAGGGAAAGTCAGAGAAGCAGCAATTATATAAAGACTAACCCCAGCTTTGCTGTTTCAAATAACCTCACTTCTCCTTGTCTCAGTATTATCAAGAACCAGGAAAGCCTGTGGACTGATGGGAGATGGTAGAAGATGTCTCCACCATCTCCAACAGCAGAACTTGATCAATTATTGTTATGTGCTCTGGAGATGGAAGAAGGGCTGAGCCTCCCCTCCCTCTTTTATTAGCTTGAGGATTATGTTCCAGGGGAAAATTTTGGTTCTGAGGAATGAAAAAGATCTATTCTGAATTCAGCCTACACTTCTCCACCTCCCCAGTGCAAATCTCTCCCACCCCAGGCTTAACCAGGGTAACAGCTCTCTTTTTTTATTTTGTTATGTGGCTCCTTACATAACCACAGTCTCTGTTTCTTGCTGATTTCTCTCGTGTGTGTAAACAAGGTCAATACCTATCTCCCAACTCCAATACCTACAGCCTAAAATACTTTCTTCGCTCATTTATTTTCCTATTCTTGAGTTTTCTCTCCGTAGAGAAGACATTGCATGACCTCACACTCACAGCCCATCCAGTTGGTGCTGTTGCTTGTTTTCTACCCACACCTTCCAGACACTGGGTGACGCAGCATTGACACAAGTCAGCACCAAGTTATGGCAAACGAGGTGATGATGCTGTATAGCAGGCTGTAATGAGAAACTCTTTTGCTTGTGACTTTAATAGCCTTTTTATCCTATGTTGTGGAAGGGGGCAGCACATTAATAAACTGTCTTCATCAATGTGTGCATTTAAATATTGATTCTCTTGAGATGTACGCTATATAGAAACTATGGTGACTCTACACAGGTACAAGCTATAAATAGTTCATCTCTCTGTC